>CM058238.1:36250651-36500651 GCA_030180135.1 Orychophragmus violaceus
ATTTTGTCTGGCCCAATTCTCTGATCTAATACAGTAAATGCCATTGCATCTTACCGTATTAATTCCATTTAACTTTCCCGTTAGCTATGGTGTGTGACCCTTCGGGATCATACAATACTGGTAATAAGTCCTAAACTTATAGATCAAGAGCGGACTCTAGCAAGCCATCATGATCACCCAGTATTTATGACTTATGTCTGATCTCGACACTTATCATACTTTCTAGAGATAGTACGGTAGATTTCAGGACATTCCCAACAATCTCCCACTTGTACTGGAATCCCACACAGGACATTCCCAACAATCTCCCGATTGTACTAGAATCCTACATTCCCTAGTCCTTTTGTCTTAATATCTCGATCTGGCATAAGGCAAGATGCGTGTCATCCTTATATAGCCAGACCATGTTTATCGGAACAGATTTGATACTGACAATGCAAACGACTTGGGCAAGTACGTTTGGGAATGGCCATTCTCTTACCAGCTATCAAATCTCCGATTGGCCTAGAGATATTACCTCCGTTAAACGGCAGGGACAAATCCCATCTTGTTCCATCACTATGAACTACACAATTCATAATACACCCAACCAAGGTCCGTATAGCTCCCAGTTACGAAACAACGTTAGACAATGATCAAAGCGTATCACTCCATGTGCAGCCACATGCATGCGAACTCAGGTCTAAGGACTATACTCTATAGTCATATATGAGAACCTTTCATGACACAGATATTAATATCTTGTAGAGTTCTCATTTGCGGGCCATGTCCGGTCATATGTTCCCCTACATATACCTATGTGTCGACTTTGATGCCGCGCATCTATGACCCCTCGAAACTTGGTCATAAGTCTCAACACAATCTAGTCTCAACAGGTTGTTGGTGTTCCAATTTCAACAACCTTCGACTATGGACACTATGATTTATGTCATTTCGTTAAATATGGGGTTTCAGGATCAAGTCTACTCATGTACTTCGATGGCCCATATATAATGACATGAATCATTTTGGAACGATTATTTTATATCACAGTTAAAATAATCCAGAAATAAAATTTCATTAACATTTAAAATGTTTACATGAACCAATCAAAATAACTAAAACAAAAGCCCTCACAACTCCCACTCAAAAAGAGATTACATTTGAATATCTCTAATTCCTACAGCAGCAGTATGCAACTCGTGCTTAGGTCTCGGGAGTGGCTTTGTCAACGGGTCAGCCACGTTCTCATCAGTGGGAACTCTGCTGACCATCACTTCACCTCTATTCACTATATCACGAATCAGGTGATACCTTCTCATAATGTGTTTGGATTTCTGATGATGTCTCGGTTCCTTGGCTTGAGCAATTGCACCATTGTTGTCACAATACAGTGCTAGAGGCTCAGTGGCATTTGGGAATACACCGAGTTCAATCAAGAAGTTCCTTATCCAAACTCCTTCCTTCGCAGCTTCCGAAGCAGCGATGTATTCAGCTTCAGTTGTGGAATCTGCCACGGTGCTCTGCTTGGAACTCTTCCAACTTACTGCACCGCCATTCAGACAGAAGATGTAACCAGAATGTGACCGGAAATCATCTTTATCTGTCTGAAAACTTGCATCCGTGAATCCATTGATTTCAAGCACTTCACTTCCTCCGTAAACCAAGAACTTATCCTTAGTATTTCTCAAATACTTCAGGATATTCTTTACGGCAATCCAGTGACTCTCACCTGGATTAGACTGGTACCTACTCGTCATGCTTAGTGCATAAGCAACATCAGGACGAGTACAGATCATGGCATACATGATAGATCCTATAGCCGAAGCATAAGGAATCCTACTCATGCGCTTAAGCTCATCAGGTGTTTTAGGACACTGATCCTTGCTTAGTGTAGCACCATGTATCATTGGCGTGAACCCTTTCTTGGATTTATCCATTCCGAATCAATGCAGGACTTTATCTATATAAGCATCTTGACAAAGTCCAATCAGCTTTTTAGATCTGTCTCTAAAGATTCGGATTCCAAGAACATACGCGGCTTCACCCATGTCCTTCATGGAAAAACAACTTCCCAGCCAGTCTTTAACAGACTTCAGCATTGGAATATCATTTCCAAGAAGCAATATGTCATCGACATATAGGATAAGAAACGCCACTTTGCTCCCACTAGTTTTCTTATACACACATTGTTCCTCTTGGTTTCTGATGAAGTCAAAGTTCTTTATTGCTTCATCAAAACAAAGATTCCAACTCCTCGATGCTTGCTTCAATCCATAAATGGATTTGTGAAGCTTACATACTTTCCCAGCATTCTTAGGATCAATGTAACCGTCAGGTTGTGTCATATACACATCCTCCTCCAAGATTCCATTCAGGAAGGCGGTTTTCACATCCATCTGCCAAATCTCATAATCATAATAAGCGGCAGTTGCTAGGAGAATCCGAATTGATTTCATCATGGCCACTGGTGAATAGGTTTCATCATAGTCTATACCATGAATTTGCTTGAAACCTTTTGCCACCAACCTGGCCTTGTAAATCTGGACATTTCCATCCATGTCAATATTCTTCTTGAAGATCCATTTACACTCGATGGCTTTTGTACCAGCAGGTAAATCAACCAGTGAAAACACTCGGTTAGTAGACATGGAGTCCATCTCGGATTCTGTGGCTTCACGCCATTTTAAGGAGTCAGGGCCCATCATGGCTTCTGCAAAGTTCGAGGGTTCATCACCGTCAATGATCAAAAGATCATGGCAATTAGTCACGAGGAATCCCTGATATCTATCGGGTTCGTGACGGATCCTTCCGGATCTTCGAACTTCAGGTACTGCAGGTTCAGGTTCTATTACAACTTCATGTAATTCATCCTGCTGTTCTTCCTCATTAGGTTGAACAGGTTCCTGTCCTTCTTGAATTTCATCAAGTTGTACCTTACTCCCACTATCTTTTCTAGAGAGAAACTCTCTTTCAAGAAAAGTACAATCCCGAGCAACAAAGATTTTGTTCTCAGATCGCAGATAGAAGTAATAAGCCTTGGTATCCCTAGGATAACCAATGAAGTAGCATTTGTCAGATTTTGGTGTAAGCTTGTCTGAGATTAATCTTTTGACATAGGCTTCACAACCCCAAATTCTGAGAAAAGACATTGCTAGAGCTTTTCCAGTCCATATCTCATATGGTGTCTTTGCTACTGCCTTTGATGGCACTATGTTCAGTGTGAACGTTGCGGTGAGCAAAGCATATCCCCAAAGGGATATAGGAAGGTCTGTGTGACTCATCATGGATCGGACCATATCTAACAATGTCTGATTCCTTCTCTCAGACACACCATTCCACTGAGGTGTTCCAGGAGGTGTGAGTTGGGAGATAATCCCACACTCACTCAGATGATCACGAAATTCCTGGCTCAAGTATTCTCCTCCTCGGTCCGACCGAAGAGCCTTAATACTTTTACCAAGCTGGTTCTGTACTTCATTCTGGAATTCTTTGAACTTTTCAAAGGTTTCCGACTTATGTTTCATCAAGTAGACATATCCATATCTACTGAAATCATCAGTGAATGTAATGAAGTACTGAAAGTTTCCTCTAGCACTTGTGGACATTGGGCCACACACGTCAGTATGTATCAGGCCCAATAGTTCACTGGCCCTTTCTGTGGGTTTATTGAAAGGGGCTCGTGTCATTTTGCCCATTAGGCAAGATTCGCATTGCTCACAAGACTCAAAGTCAAATGAGCCCAAGAGTCCATTTGAATGGAGCCTCTTGACGCGTTTCTCACTAATGTGCCCCAAACGACAATGCCAGAGAAACGTTTCATTTTTTTCGTTAGATTTGAACCGTTTTGTATTTATGTTATATACTGGAGCAGATTGATCCAGCATGTATAGCCCATTTATAAGAGGGGCACAGCCATAGAACATATCATTGAGATTAAAGGAACACAATTTATTCTTAATAGAAAAATCAAATCCTTGCAAATCCAACAATGAAACTGAAATGATATTTCTGCTTATAGCAGGTACAAAATAACAATTCTCAAGTTCTAAAATCAATCCAGAAGGTAAAGACAACAAGTAAGTGCCAACGGCCAGTGCTGGAACCTTCGCTCCATTGCCAACCCGCAACTCTACTTGCCCTTGCTTCAACCTTCTACTGTTGCTGAGCGCCTGCATATTAGTACAAATATGAGCCCCACATCCAGTATCTAATACCCAAGTGGTATTATCAGAAGTAGTAGTATTTACTTCAATAACAAAAATACCTGAAGATTTAGTCTCCAAGGACTTCTTCTTCTTCAGACTTTCCTGGTATTTCTTACAGTCCCTGCGGTAATGCCCTGCCTCTTTACAAAAGTGGCAGATATCAGAGGGCCCAGCTTTAGACACGGGCTTGGGCTTGGCCTTTTCATTGCTGACTACCTTGCCCTTTCCCTTGTCTGCAGCGGATTTCTTGAAACCCTTGCCCTTCTGAACCATGAGTACAGACGACTCCTTGGTCTTCTTCAGATTCGGTTCTGCAGTCTTGAGCATACCATGTAGCTCATGCAACGTCTTTATCAACCCATGCATATTATAGTTCAAAATGAACTGGTCATATGCAGGAGTAAGAGACTGCAGAACGATATCACAAGCAAGCTCTTGGCTTATAGGACAGTCGAGCCTAGTCAAATGATCGAGATAACCCATCATTTTCAGAACATGTGGACTCACTGCTGCATCCTTAGCCATTTTACAGTCCAAGAGATTCTTAACAGTTTGGAATCTCTCTGTACGAGTCTGCTCCTGAAACAACGCTTTCAGATTTGCCATCAGCTCCATGGGACAAGTCAGGCCTTCCCACTGCATCTGCAGTTCGGGAGCCATTGTCGCCAACATCAGGCAAATCACGTCATTAGCATCTGAAGAATGCGTATCCCAAGCATTCTTCACAGCTTGTGCGGCATTATTCGCAGGTCTAGGAGAGAGAGCTCTTTCAAGGACATAAGCCTTCTTCTCCTGCCTGAGCACAAGTCTCAGGTTCCTGGACCAGTTCAGGAAGTTTGATCCGTTCAGTTTGTCCTTCTCAAGGGCAGACCGGATCGAGAAAGTGTTTTGTGTTGTTGTGCTTGACATAGCTGAAAAATGAGACATTAGAGATTTTAGTTATTAAGTTCATAAAAGAGTAATCTTAACAACTTATAAGAAAACTCGCATTGTATTCAAAATTTCTTTGTTTAACCTCATAAGAATACAATGATTCCGAGACCCATGTTCAGCTAAATCCAAAGTGGGCCACTGGCCGTCACCCGGAATTAGCTTTACTTGGTAAGCATACACACAGCTAGTTATATCTCATATAACTCTCGGTTGTGAATTGGACCCGAGGCCCAAATTCACCAGATGTCTCAAGGCCCGGGACTCCCGATAGCCCAGTCAAGGAAACCAATCTCTTACAGTCAAATAATCACTAAAGTCTGGGACTCCCAATGAAATTAGTGACTATATACTACTTTACTTATGCGAAAACAGACACCTCACACTGTAAGCCATATCTGTAATCAAATAAGCGTTAAGTACCTGACAAGATTGGAAAGACATCCAAGCTTGATATTGTTTTTGAGGATTTTTAAGTTTTATTTCCAAAAATAGAAAATTACTATTTTGGGAAACTTTCTTATTTTAGAAACTTTCTAAATTTAGTAACTTACTAAAAATAGAAATTTCTAATTTAATATTTTATTAAATATTTTGGGTTGGGTCACAAATTATAGGCCCAATTCTTGGCCCAAGACCATAGAATTCCAGTTGGCCCAATAATTTGACATAACCGATCCGGTTTATTAATTCTGGTCCAAGACCAAATTAACTATCAAAACCATCGGTTATTTACTAAACCAGACCAGCTCTAAATTATTTGGTCCAACCAAATCAAACTTAGACCAGCCTTCGGTTTAGGTTAAAATTCAATTTTGAATTTCAATCCGGTTTAACCAGAAATTAAATAATACCATGTATTAAATAATTTCCAGCAAACCGCGATTCGGGTTAACCGCTTGAACCACCAATTAAATTGGATCGATTCAGTTAAATCCAAAACCGGGAAGAAACACCTAGTGTTTTAGCCAATTTGATTTAACTTGCGGTTTAAGGCTTTAAACACACAATTAACCGCCAATTAAATGGACCGGTTAAATCGGTGTGGTTTGGGCAACGAACCGCGAAGCTCGGTTTAACCGATTGACTATTCGCGGGACGTAATAATATAACGGGCCAAACGATCGTATCCATGATCGGATCATGGACCCACGATCCAACCCTAGGCCCATCACGATCGATCATCGATCCATGATCTCACGATCGTGAGTTGAGCCGTGATGATCGCAAGCCTTCATCTTATGATCCGATCGTTACACGATCCTCTTGGCCCATTAACGCATCATGGCATCACGATCACACGTGATGAAACGATCATCCGATCGATCACCTCACAAGATCACGCGGCCAAAATAACATAAGGCTCACGCATCAAGCGATCGACGGTTTTGAGTTGATCGATCATACGATCATAGCCGAGACCATATGCTTGCATAACAAGCGATCAAATTCCTTGTCAACCAAGCGAATTCATGATCATCATAGTACACGGCCGAGTGATCATCATCCAAGCGATTAGGGTTTAATAATTGGCCCAATACATGCGATTATCAAATATGATCACAATCGATTAGGGTTTAATGATTTCTATAACCAATTTTCATTCAAAATTAATTCTAAACCATTAAACATTCATATGATCCAGATTTACAAGAAACCTAATTACCTTAGCTCTGATACCACTGAAGGATTATTGTGTTTTTCAAGGTTTAATTCTCGTATTACAACCTAACACATAATCTTAACAGATCTAGGTTCTTGCAAAACGAATCATAAAACCAAACCTGTAACATTACCTATTGATTGCACAGCGGATTGATGGTAATGACAAGATCAGTCTAGAACAGATGAATCACCTATTCCTCCTTGAGTATCCACACTCTTACAAGCAAGGGATGGCTGCTAGACCAAAGAGATGGATGATCAGAGAGAGATGAAGCTCGCGGCTACCAGGAGAAAAATCGCAAAACCTTAGCTTAGGGTTTCGATTTCTTCATCCTTATTAACTCTCTAATGGGCCCAAGTCTAATGACTAATGGCTCATTTGTTATTTGGGCCCAAGACACAAATCAGACAAAAGCCTGCATTTTGTCTGGCCCAATTCTCTGATCTAATACAGTAAATGCCATTGCATCTTACCGTATTAATTCCATTTAACTTTCCCGTTAGCTATGGTGTGTGACCCTTCGGGATCATACAATACTGGTAATAAGTCCCAAACTTATAGATCAAGAGCGGACTCTAGCAAGCCATCATGATCACCCAGTATTTATGACTTATGTCTGATCTCGACACTTATCATACTTTCTAGAGATAGTACGGTAGATTTCAGTACATTCCCAACAACTAGATGGTCATAATGTTTTGCTAGAAACCACTTGTGACATGTGAGTTGTGAACTCATTACTAGTATTATATGAACCTACAGGGTCACACACCTAAGCAAACTGGATGTACTTCATGTGGGAATGATCATTAATGTAATGATCAAATGTGTATTTGATACACATTAATAGACGTGTTTTTGAGAGTGTGTCGATCGACACAAGTGTTGTGTCGATCGATGCAAGGCGCAGATCGAAATATCGTTTCGGTTTAATGACTTAATTAATCTCGGTTGGTTCGGTGATTAATTAGTTTTTCCCAGGTCTATATATATGTGATATAGCACGACCTGGAACAAGAAGTTTTAACCTAATCGCAGCCACCTCTCAGAAACAGACTAATCCCTAAGAGACCCGATCTCCCAGCACTAGCATCCCGGCGGATTCTAGTTTGTGTGCGTGTGGATACTAGTAGAGGCGCAGCACTTGAGGCGCTCGTGAATCTCGAATACTTGATAATCTTCCGCTGCTAAACTCCAGGTAATTCGAGATCTGATGTAGATTCAATATACCTAGACCCTGGATCCTAGGCTTGGAATTATACCTAGGGTTGCTAATTGGATTAGAACTGCTAGAAATTCCTACAATGTCAACTAAGAAGATAAGTTGATGAGGTTAGATAATACATGTTAAGTCATGATTTACAATCTCATTATAGTATAGATCACTTGATTGTGGATGTTATTTATCTCAAAAATTGCTCTATAACTTATAGGTCATCTTGGGAGAAGACATCTACGTTTCTCTCTTACACGAGAATAAGTTAATATATCATTTGTTGATATATTAACTGATTTACTTTCAACCTCGCATGTTCATGAATATTCAAAATATAAAGCAATGTTGTTCATTTGATCAAGGGAATTGTTATTTGTGCTTTGATCGCTCTACTTCTAAATCTTTTAGACTGTCCTTTTGGAAAAGATAATTATATGGTGAGAAATTATTTACTAAATGATGCTTATAATTGATACGATTGATAAACCAAACTTATACAGTACATAAAATTTTGTTCAAGAGACATTTGGTACAACAATATACGCTGTCTGTTGGGTAATTTTAGTGGGGAATAACGAATTTGTTATGAGCATATGGTCATTTTTGGTAGAAACGGGCATATGGATTATAGTAAAATTATGAGCTTTTTTATATCTCAACAAAATAACATATTTTCTCAAATAACAAACTGGTCATTTTATTATTTTCAAGGACTTTTTTACCACTATTATTTCATGGTTTATGAGAGTTTTAACTATGCGATACGGGAACATTTTCAGGAAGCAATGTATCTTTTAGGTAGGAAAACTTGTTCGAAATGTTCTTAGCACTACAACAAAGCATTTTCATCTAACTAATAAATGTAATATGTAGTACATCAAATCACTTGAACATGAAACATGTTTCATACCGATCAACTAAGTAAAGCAATTTATGATTATTAGTATCTATAGGTGTCCAATAAAAATCTATTTTGTTCAATCAAATTTTGTTTTTGTTCTCTAGCAATTATCATAACTTATGAGATATTATCCGATTGTGTTACATCTGAATCAATTCTATGGACCACGGATATATATATGTAAATGATTTCGAAAAATGTTTAATTAAAGTGAGAAGAAAGAGAGTCTTGTTTAGTAGAGCACTACTAGACAGTTTCCAATATAAGTTATAATTGGAGTTTGAAAGAATAAAAAAGATAAATGTTTGTTAAGTAACTATGTAGTTCTCGAGCTACCATATGTAACAAAGTACCTCCGTTTTGAGATCTCCGAATGTGACCATCTAAACTAGAATCTGACATAACCTAAGTTATTTTATCTCTTTCTCAATGATAAAAAATAGATGATGTTGAGTTTTACTCAATTTAAAATTATTTAAATTATTGTATTTTATTTTTATAAGTTCATGTGACAACTCTTTTATAACTTAAATTTCATAATTCATGTTTGATTCTTCCAAAAATAACTGAAATTATAAAATAGAAATTATTAAAGAAAAAACTCAAATAGTTTTAGTTTTAGTTCATATCCTTTTAGTTAATTTGAATTGAGCTAAAATTTTAAAAATCAAAAAAGAACATTTTAGTTAGTTCCAGCAATAATAATTTTAATGTGAATATTATTTTTGATAAAAGTAAGTTTAATAAATTTTAAACTAAATCATAGTAATTCAATAAAAAATTATAGTAAAAGACAGAATCAGAGCTGCAAAATCCTAATTAATAACTAACATGAAAGGATTGTAAGAACCCTTACAAATTTTTGGCCATCTTCTCCTAAAACGACAATACATGCTCCTTTCACATATTATAACCGAAGCGAATTGGCCGGAAATGTTCTTATCCACCAGCACAAAGAAGCACGAGCAACCTAGTGAATCTTAAAGGGAAAGCTAATTTAAAGCTTATAAAATTGATCTAGTTAGAAATCGTAATCCCAAGTAAAGTGTAAATTTTACCAATACTAAAACAATCGAATTCGAACGAGTCCAACAGAATGTTTCTAAAAATAAAGTTTACACACTTGAACAAAGAACCAACACAGTCAATCTAAACATAACATAGCAAAGACTTCAGACAACAGCTACTTCGAGAAAGAGAGACATCATTTGTTTGTGATCCGACACATACAAGTCCAATCATTCTTCTGCTGGAGGCGAACGAGAGTGGCTGCTCCAGTTCAAAGCACAACAAAATGTAAGTACCATTCAAATGTAAAATCTAAAGATAGTTTTGAGATGAGTACCTCTTGCGTATCGGGCTTTCTGCACCATCATATCCTCTTCCGGCATCCTCTTCCATTATCGGTCCAGGGCTTTCAACTTGACCATTCTCAGGGCTTGACTTTGACATTGACCTTGACCTTGACCTCTCCCTCTCTCTCCTCTTCTCATATGGAGGAGGACTCCTGCTTTCACCACGTCCGTTTCTTGGACTTCGGTCCCTCACAGCACCGTTACCTGGGCTAGCTACTTTCTCCCTCCTACGGTCATCCCTCTTGTAATCAGGACTAGCCACTCTCTCCCTCCTGCGATCATCCCTCTTATAGTCTGGGCTAAGCCTGGTTCTCCGGTAAGGACTCGGGCTGCGTCTTCCTCTGCCATAATCAGGACTAGTCCGCTCCCTTCTGTGTGCAACCGGACTAGCACCTCGGCCATAGTCAGGACTGCCTCTTTCTCTTCTGTAAGGACTAGGTGACCGCCTTCTCCTGTCAGGCGACCTATCACGACGTCTTTCAGGACTGTATCCGTTTCCTCTCGCATCATCATCTTTCATTGCATACTCCACCGAGATCACCTTATCCATCAGCTTACTACAAAAACAAGAAAACGCCAGACAATGGAAAGGTTGGAGAAGCTGAAGCTAAGGAAAAGCATTTGAGACATATGAATGTCTGAAAACCTCGAATTTGTAGCATCGAGTGCTCTGGTGGCATCTTCTTGGGACTCATATTGGATAAATCCAAAATTCCTTCTGATTCTAACGTTTACGATTTTCCCATACGGCTCAAAGTGCCTCTCCAAGTCCCGAGTCCTAGTGTTGTCTGCATCGAAGTTGATAACAAACAAGGTCTTGGAAGGTCTCATGCCCGAAGATGATCTCCTTGAACCACCTGATTTTGCAGCAGCTACACGATCATTCTATTACCAACCATATAGCACTCCATCAGCAAATCCGTTGTCATAATAAGTCTGAAAATGATAAAAGCAATTCTACCTTTGTCCACTCAACACGGAGTCTGCGTCCCTTACGACCAAACTCATAGCGATCAAGCGCACGGATGGCATCATCAGCATCCTTTTCGTCTTCCATATAGATAAAAGCAAACCCTGCGGAATAAACCAAGTTAAATAACATTCCGCAAAAAGGCTTTGCAACACGAAGACTTTACCTTTACTACCTAATGCCACAAATACATTTCCAACATTCCAAGATCCTAGCGAACTATAAGTAACTAGTAAAGCAGTTTACAGACCTTGCATTATGGAATTAATATTGTCAAGGAACAACAACTGAAAACGAGGTGATCAGACGGGAGCCGTGAATAGAAACACTCCATTGGTTTGTATGATTCTACCAAACGAGGCATGCCCAAGAGTACAGAAAGTCATGAGGGAATGAAATGCAACTAAGTCGGAGAGATATTGCGGATGAGGGACTGGATTTGCCACATGGTCCATAAATGGGCATCCCAAGATCGGAAAAACAAATCCTGCGCCAAATAAAATGTTGAGTATGGCGTTTTTTACCCTACAATTACTTGGATCTTTTCCCTTTTGAACTTCGTGCCCTAGGCAGATACGGGTGACTGAAGAACCGATGGGGATACGGAGTGCCTCTATGGTGTATGTGGGGATGCAGAGAACATGCTTCGAAAGGAACGGTACACCAGAGATTCTCATGGACCGAGCGCGTGGATTTAATGAAGGATGAGTGTGAATTTCGCTTGCTCATCGGATTTGTAGTGGTTTACAAGACTTCTTGATCAATTCAAGTTAACCACAAAGGAGGAGAAAAACAAACGATGAGATAAAAGGAGGACTTACCAGCTTTCATATCAACTCTCTCCACCTTGCCGTACTTTCTGAAAAGCCGCTCAAGATCACCTTCACGAGCATCATACTCAAAGTTCCCGCAGAAGACAGGCTTCATGTTTCCTGCACACAACACCACAGAAACAACATAAGACACTTGTAAGATCTTAAGAAGCGTTTTCCAAATACCAAACAGAGCACCGATTTCACCAAAATAAACAAAAATTAAACACACTCTAACAGAGAAACAATATGGATATGTCTGAATTGGCTTACTTTGTTTTATGTATACATCAATCTAAGTTGTGTACTTCAACTAATAATCAAAGACCATGAACATAACAGAAACTTAACCGCAGCAAACATTTGATCAAATCTACTTCAATATTTCAAACCAATAACTCCAATACATGACCAACCCAATAACATCCTGTCATTTTTTGAAGGAAAGACAGCTAAATTATGCATTCCAATTCAGCTTTGTAGCAGGTGATAAAAACTCAGATCTGACATCATTCATAAGAGAAACCAAACCAAAACAAAGCAAGAGAAGATATAAAGTATAAAATTCACATCAAACGAAATAATAACATAGAGAAACAACAAGAATTCAAAGTAAAATAATTTTATTTTAAAAAAAAACGATTTGAATTTGGCCGACAAGAAGAGAGAGAGACCAATTTGACCAAACACGGATCGGATCAAGAGATCTAGAACTATGGGTCGATTTTACCTTTAACGAGCGCTGGAAAGTGGAAACCCTAGAACAAGCTCTTAGATTTTTTTGCTTTCTTCGAGGCTCTAGGAGATAATGAAAGTGAAACATATATCTATCTATATACTGTATATTATTTTAGTTTATTCTTGATATTTTAATGTTTTTTCCTAAAATAAAATAATAATAAAAAACCATTAAAAATAATTTATTTTAATTATATTTGTCAGAAAAACATATTAATATTTAGCGTTGTCATATAAATATCTAATATCTGATAAATATCCAAACATTAAAAATCGTGTAGTTTAATTTGATCCAGCCTCTCTCTCTCTATCAATTCTCAGCAAGTGTTAAGTTTTAATCAAAAAATTAACACTTATTTTTGTTTGAGTGTAAGTGAAAAGTTGTTTGCTTTCACTTTCCATATACCCTTTTGTTTGCTTTTCGATAATTACAAAGTTCAATAGTCGATTTGATTTGGGTCTTTCACGTTTCTTAAATCAAAAAGTTAATAGCTTTAAGTTGTTTTTGTTATTTATTTTATTTTTTTGCAGAGGGTGAAATCGTGGATTCAATTTTAGCTCAACGTCTTCAATGAGCTCATCGCTTAACTGTCGCATTCAGATCTAACCCAAGAGGCAATTTTACCTTAGGTCATTTCGAAACTAAGAGCATGCGTGAAAATCTCTCAGATCTTCGCTTGGACAGTGATTATTCATGGCTTGTTAAGCTGGAAATACGAAGTAAGGTGAATCGGGTTTTGGAGTGGAGAAAAGTTGAAGAAAGATGAAACTTGAAAAGAAAAATTGCGATCTGGAATTAGGATTCAACGAGAAATGTGAGCTTTTTATTTTATTTTATAAATTAATTGTAAAAATAGTAATAATAAGTTTAGGATGAAATCGATTGGGAGGAGGAGATAAGTTGATTTAGGTATAAGGATAAAACGGTCTTTTCTATTTAACCTAACATAAATTTATTAACTACAAAATTAATTTTCCGTTTAACGAGTTAACGACATTTAAAATTTGATGTTAAACTACACGATTTTAAATGTGTAGGTATTTATAAGACAATTAAATTAACATTAGATATTTATACAACAACGCTAAAAGTTTGTGTATTTTTTTGAAAAATATAATTAAAATTTAGTATTTGAAGGGTTTTTCCCTAAATAAAATAATCAAATCTTCATTTTTCCATCTAAATGATTAATATATTAAAAAAATTGTAACATAGCACAGTACACAATCGTAATAAACTGGAGCTATAGACGAAAAATAAATACCAACTATCAATACGATACCGGAAAAAAACACTAAAAAAGGAGAACGACGAATGCTTTAATTTTTGAGGAATGTGAAGCCGGCAGGAAAACCTCCTCCGGAAGCAAACACCTTTTAAATGAAATTATCGAGATAAAACTCTATAGAAAGAGAGAAGCAAACGCGACACCGCTAACACCTAGACTTAGCCATAAGAAAACCGCCAAAACCGGAAGGAACCAAAGCAAGGCCAACCCGCGTAAACTAAATCCACTTACAACGATTAGACAAAGCATAAACCCGAAACGCAAGTCTTAACTTCTACACACCTAATATTAATTCTAACAAGTCTACACCAAGAACTCTGCACTCCCCCACAAAAATTAGCTTTATAAGAACTGGTAACGAAACGACTAAAGGAAAAAACTTCTTATTCAAATAATTGAAAAGCGGCGGAAGGAGGGTTCTAGACTCAACGAAATCAAAAATAACTCTAATCTAATAAAACCCAACGCCTGACACTACGACTAAGACCACAATCCCCACATTTAAATGAGTAATACTGATGAGCTAGAACAAAGGAAAAATATAAAACACTACAAGACCCACCAAACCACTGGTTGAAGGACAACAGTCGACAACAGTCAACTCGGGAAAGTAAACAAGGCTAACACGGAACACATCACAACTATCTTGAAACCAAAATCCTTCCCGAAAAGGTCAATGAGTCCAACCAAGATCGACTTGACAGAAGAGCTCAAAACCATGGACCAGCAACTGAAAGATGCCGCAATAAGAACGCACAACCTTGGATATGCTTAAATTAGAACACTCCAAATCAAGACCACAAACCAACACACTCCAAATCGAAATCTTGGAGTGTCTCATGCCGAATAACGACGATGAAGACGAGACGGATCACCACCACAATCATATAATCAAGTTGAGCCAAGATAACATCTTCATGGGAAGCATAAGAAACAAGAGAGGTGCTTGAACAGATAGAGAACAACTTAGATCGAGACTCCTCGAAGGCAGTCGGAGACCCACATGCCACCACACATGCCTCAACAGGGAATAAGACCAATCTTCAACCGAAAAGACAGAGATGAAATCCACAAAGGAAATCCTATCTACAGATGGGCTTCCCCTCCGGCCGGTGAGGGCCTCCAAAGAGGCAACGGAAGATCGAAGATTTTGGGGACAGTGCCTCGTAAGCTGTGCCTAGGAGGTTTTCGAAATTAGGGCGAACGTTGTACTCTCACTTCTTATTGGAAAATAATCAAGTCTAAAACATACCTTTTTCTTATTAATAACCAGGATCGGCTCAAAGCCTAAGCATGGATTTTAACAAAATTTAAGCAATTTTTACGTAAGTGCAAATCTATACTAATAATAAGAGGTTTTTAGGGTTCACAAACCAGTCACATCAACCAAAAAACTTGCTCTAGAATTATGTCACTTCACCCTTCAAATATGAGATTTCTTTTATAGATTTGTTAAAATATATTGGACTTCAGCGTCAGAATTTTCTTCGCCCCTTATGTTAGTCTCTTCGTCTCCTTCCTTGCAAATTCTTCACTTCTGTTTTTAAACACTTTACATAAATCATTTTAATTGTAATAACTCTTTTAACTCTATCACTTTTGTTTCGTTTAAGATGGATTTAATATCGATGAGTGATGGCGATGAAAATCGCTTCTAAATCAGATCTGAACACAAGGTATGCGCTTTCCTAATCATCTTACTCACATTGCCTCAATTTTTCATTGTCTTTAGGTTTTTCTCTTTAGACCCTTGTGCTTTGCTTCTGCTTGGTGGCTAATTTTTCTACTATGTCTCTCATTTGGTTTGTATATATACCTATGTTTTCTATTAGACTTTGAAATAGGTGAGAAATAAACTATAAAAAAGTCTACCCTAATAATTGCCATATTTTGCAGTGCAATATTGGATTCTTAAAAATCAACCTCCTAAACAGAGAAGATGGTGTTATTACTGCAACATGTATGGTCATATCAGGAGTAAATGCTATCTACTAAAAACCAAGATCCATGAGGTATGGTTCCAAAAAAATGTTATATGGAACCTAACAAGTTTGGAAGAATATGGATTTTTAAGTCGGACATGTACCTCAGATCTCGAAAGAAAGAGGTTGAGAGTTCATCAAAGGCAGCTGAAACAGATACAAGCTGAAATAGTGTGCAACCTTATCATAACTAAGGAAGATGAGCTAACTGATAATAAAGCTGTTGGAACAGTTGCTTACACTTGCTCAACTCATGAAGGGAGTATTCCATGGTACTTTGATAGGAAAACGAGACAGTCTAACCTCCTACTCTAAAGTCAAAGATGGAAAAAGGACTTTTGGAGATGGTGCCAAGAGCAGAATCTTGGGTGTACGAAAAATCAACGATGAAGAGTAACCCTCCCTTGTGAATGTGTATTACGTTGAAGGGCTTAAGGCTAACTTGATCATCATAAGTCAGTTGTGTGATGAAGGTTTAAAGGTCATATTTACCAAAACACATTGTCATGCAATTGATGAACAAAGAAATGTATTCTGAGTGGAGTGAGGTCTGGAAACAACTGCTACATATGGAAATCATCCGAACAGTGTATATCCGCAGTTGAATCCCAGCTAGATTTATGGCACAGAAAGCTGGGTCACATGAACACTTATGGATTATTGAAGATCGTGAATGCAAAAGTAGTTCGAGGCATTCTCAAGCTTGAATCTGGTATTGACACAACATGCAAAGGATGCTGCCAGGGTAAACAAATCGAAGTTCAACACAAGAAAGTAGTTGACATAAGTTTCAAGAAGATTCTTGAATTGATTCATATGGATTTGATGGGTCCGATTCAGACTGAAAGCATAAATGGGAAGAAGTACATCTTCGTTCTTGTAGATGACTTCTCAAGCACTTTTGTGCATTTCCAGAGAGAGAAATCGGATGTGATTGAAATCTTCAAAAATCTTGGCTCTCCAATTGAAAACCTCAAAAGGGAACATACTTCAAATCAAGAGCGACCATGGATGGGAGTTTCAGAATGAAGTGTTCAAAGACTTCTGGCAAAAGCATGGCATTCAACATCAATTCACAGCCCATAGAAATACACAACAGAATGGGGTTGTGGAAAGGAAAAATCAAACTCTTCAAGAAATGGCAAGGGCCATGATGCATGGAAATAATGATAACACTGCTTGTTACATTATCAATTGTGTATATGTCAAGCCTGGTACAAAGACTACACCATATGAGATATGGAAAGAGAAAAATCCCAAACTGAGCCGCTACCATGTTTTCAGATGTATTTGTTACATGCTAGATGACAAGAACAATCTTGGAAAATTTGACTCAAGGAGTGACGAAGACATTTTCCTTGGATACTCTACCAACAGTATGACATTTCGTGTGTACAACAAGATTTCAAGAACAAATTGCGAATCTATTAATGGTGTTTTTGATGACAAGGGTTATTCTATAATTGGAGATATTACACAAGAAAAGAACGACTTACACAGACTAGTCTTAGAGGACACTGGGAAAGATGAAACATAAGTTAAGAATGAGGAGTTAGTCTCCAGGAAATTATCTCTGTGTCAGAAAACCCACGGTTTTGAATCATTCAGTCAATGATGTTATTGAAGAAATTGATTGGTGATAGGAAAACCAGAAAGATATAAGCTCGCTTGTTTTGTTTCTATGGGGGAACCAAAAGATGTCAAGAAGACGCTATATCATGAGTTTTATACTAGTGTTATGCATGAAGAAATAGACCCATTTGTGAGACACAATGTTTGGGATCTGGTTCGAAAACCTGACACTACAAGAAATAAAGGCATTCTTAGCACACGATTAGCGCTATAATAGATGTATAACAACGCTTTCATAAACGCTATTACAGCCGGAGCTATAATAGACCCCCCATACAATAGCGTTTCTTTATACGCTATTATATTTTGTTATTTTATAGCGTTATCTTCGACGCTATAATATTTACTATCATAACCAATCATTTACACTATATTTTTTTAATATAGCGTTATACGTATGCTGTCTTACATTTTCTTATAGCTATTTCGTAATGCTGTTAGATTTCTTATTGTAGCATTTTTGTCATGCTATCATAAATTTGATGGCCAATGACGAAATTTTTTAAAATAGACCCTGATTTAATTTTTATAAATCATATATTTAATATTTACAATTCATAAATAATCCAAACAATCCATAAAATCATTAACATATCCAAAAGATGGTTCAAATACAACATTCCATGTCCTAAACAAGCATTCCATGTCTTGATCAAACATTCCAAGTATATGTTACATAAGAAAACATGACAAGCATTCCATTGTCTTATACAAAGATAACATAATCAACATCGGACCAAAAGTACTTCATTCCTTGCATTCGTAGAGACTAAAACTACATCGGACCAAGTTCTTCACTCCATGCAAAATCGAGCAAACCAGAATTATATCTAATGCCTTAAAACCACAATTATCCCCATATAGAAACACTTACCTCTGATTTGGTAAAGTCAACAGATGATGACTTTGTCTTCAGGCCATGCAATAGCTGAACCAAGTGCATCGTCCATATACTCAATTTTTGATGTAGTTTTCCAAACTGATGCATCTTTCACCTTTACAACATCTACCCAAACTTTTACTGCATGATGTCCCAAGGGTACAAAGTGGACTTTTTGCTCTGGATTTTTTGATGACCAACGTCCTTCGGCAACTAGTCGCTTCTTGCCGCTAATATCCATCAGTTTACATGGCTGATTTTCTTTCACAACTTTGTCCTGATTATTACGCTGCCATAAAAAACAATAAAATCATTTAACACCGGAATGTACTTAAAACGATCAATAACACATAAACACAACAAATAAACATTGTAGGAGTTTAGGTGAGATCTTCGGAGAGGAGATAGAGCTGTAGATTTGACAATAGGAGATTTCTCACGTGCATATGCATCTTTGGTTGTATCAAAGACAACTTTGTTGGCAGGCCATGCTATGAAAGACTTCAAAGCTTCCTCAATACTTTTCATTTCTGAGGTAGGCCTCCACAAAAATGTTTCAGGGTGCATTACCTCGTCCACATAAACTTTAATAGCATTTGGTCCCAAAGGAAGTCCATTAACCAATGCCTTGGGATCTCGACTCTGCCAACGGCCTTCTGCAACAACAACGTCTTCATTTCCAGCCCAATCCATTAGTGTGCATCTATTCATAGATTCTGTCACTGAGCTCTGTGAAACAAACGTATAAACTTAGAACTTACCAGTCTGGATTATAACAAGATGAGAATATTAACACAAGTAATCAATTTGAAGTTCCTTGAGTAAGAAATTATTACCTTCGGCGCAATGTCTTCTTGTACAGGTTCCTTGTCCAAGATAACACAACAGAGGTTGGCCATGCAATAATTTCTCCTTCAGCTTCCTCAATGGTGAACATGTTAGGTACTGGCCTCCAAAGAAAAGCATCTGGTTTCAAACTATTTGTAACCAAGACTTTAACAGAATTAGGCCCCAATGGAATGTTGTTCACAAAGTCCTCAGGATCAGAAGAAAGTAGACGACCCTCAGTAACATGGTCATCACTACCAGACCAATCAACTAAAACACATTGAGGAAGTGATCTTTTGTTCACACTATACAAAATATTGGTTAGAGAATTAAATCTGTCAGTATTCACAGCTGGAGCTTACTTTGTCACTTGAAAAATTGAATATAAAACATAAACTTAAGCTTGACAAATCAGAACCAAATTACTTACTCTTGGGGCTGAGTTTTCACCAACTTCAGCGTCTTGTTTCTGTAACATAACAAAAAACAACATATTAGTTTATCAGGTGGTATGTGTCACATAAAAACTCAACAACTCATTAAATTGGTCGAGTATGTCTTACCTGGTTCTGAATTTTGGCAATTACACCTTCTAGTTGTTGTACCTTTTGGTCCAACTCATAATGCTTTTCTTGCATCTGATTCATACACTGGTTCTTGAGTTGGAAACAGTTTAATTTTGCCAAACTCATACCTCGTCCCATTGCCCTTAGACGTCCAGGATTATCGGGGCCTAAAATTTGGGATAGTAGATCATCTTTAGGATTTGTTGATAGTGTAGAAGGATCACCACTATCAATTTCAGCTGCCTTAGACGTCCAGGAATATCGGGGCTTAAAATACATACAAAGTTAGAATCAATAAACAAATATCTATCACTTAAAAACACACTTACCATAGCTTCAGTCAGTCTAGCCATTCCTCTACGGCAACATGTGTGAGGAATCTGCTTGCTCCTTTTTTCCGTATATCACTCAATTCCTAAATATGGAAGTAATTAATATACACAGTATCCGGTTTTAAAACAAAGTATAGGTGAATATATACCTTGAATGCTTGGCTAGCTTTGAGCTTGACAAATTTACGCCAGTCATTTGGAAGAATGTTCTTCAGTCGCAGCCTCATCTTGTCTTGGTTGTTATTAAGATTCATGATTTTGCTGACTAAGCGTGACTTTGAAGCCCTTCATAAACAACCCATCTGCTTAAGCACAACAATCCTTTGGTAATCTTCATCAAGTTCAAATCGAGCATGTATTCAACAACACACAGAGAATATCAAGTAGTATTGTATCAAATAACAGTGAACATATATTAATTCAAAGTATCATTCACCTGGACAGATTTCCGTAGAACAATTTTAATATCTTCACCTATTTTTCTCCAATCTTTGATCACAATAGGCACATGTTCCCGAACTAAAGGACCAAGATATGACGATAATTTAATTGAACCTGGACCACAAGGTTCTCCAAATTCATTGAAGTCTACTCGTTCACGAGCATTTGGATCTTTGGCGATATCCCTCATCTTTGTAGGTCCTCGTTGTTTCTTTCGCTGATGTTCTTGCACAGGAACAACCATGTCAGAGTCTATGTCATTATTCTCCTCAGCATCACTACCCTTATCAGTTTCATACAATTCTCCCTTATCAGTTTCAACCCTCTCTTCTCCCTTATCAGTTTCTCGAATTTCTTCTTCATATGTCTTCTCTGCATCGTGCATTGTCCATTTATACTTTGCTGATCCACATCAAGTTTTGGTTCCAACTCAGGCTCTGTTTCTTTGCGAGTCTTTAACTTCTTTTTGGTGGCTTTCTTACTTGGACGCACCATAATGATCAACCTGAAACATGGATCAAACAGTTAGTATATATAGAATTTAAACAATACGAATATATCATAAAAGACTAACATATCACAGAAACATATAAGGCAAATAAATAAAACAGAATATCATTCAAAACAAATAAGTTTGGAACTTTATCAAAAACCCAAAACAATTTCAGAAACAATACTACTTTAACTTAAACATAAATGCCTTCACAATCATTTCTAGCATTTGTAGCTTCATCAAGCAAGTCTTCAGCTTCCATGTCAATAGCTGAAGGTAGTGGCCCAACTTCTAAATTTTCATCTTCAGCAGCTTCTTCAGTGTATCTTCTAGAAGGACCTCTTAAAACTACATACCAATTAGATTCCTCATCTCCCCTTGAATAAAAAATCTGCTTAGCTTGGGAGGCTAATATGAAAGGATCTCTCAAGAAGGAAACTTGATTTTGGTTCAAGTTAACTAATGTGAATCCATCTTCAACCTTCACACCATTACCTCTAACTGCCCACTGACACCGGAATAGAGGTACGTAAAAGACATTGTAATCTAAGAGAATAATGTCGATGATTCTCCCGTAGTAAGATACAAAATCAACCACTTGTGCGGTGTCTCTTGCACTTGATCTACACATGTTGTAGCCTCAAACAAAACACCACTATTCTGACTTTGTCTATGTACTGAACCTGTGTGAAATCGATGTCCGTTAACGATGTATCCTGTATACGACCTAGCAGTACTTCTAGGACCATAGGCCAACCACTTAAGTGTGTCTTCATGCTCAGCTGAAGTAAGAGGTATCTAACAGAAATAAATATAAAGTCAGTCTATATTCAAAGCAAACTCTGTACCAGTAACTAGCCATCTGAACTTAGAAGTATCCAACTTGCCTAATCTTTTAACCATGCTGAGAAATTTTGAGTGTGCATTCTCCATAATCTTGTTGCATCTCGTCTACAGCGCGCATCAGAGTCTTGTAAAAATTGTAGGTGCATGCTATTGTAGAATAACATATCAATAACACCAGACTGCTATTTAAAATAAAGAGCAATTGAAACACTACAACGGCGCAACTTACTCAACGTAAGGATTAACCGCATCCATATTATGTATAACTGCAAGATGGGCTATCTTTGTATCTGTTTCAGTAAGCTCTATAGATGTGGCTGCAGATATCGCACGACCCTCAATGATAGAGCTACTTTCATACTCAGCATTTATGTCCTTCTTTTCCTCTACATTAACTGTCCTTTTCAAAAACTCACTACAAAACCTCATGCATTCATCGGCAAGATACGACTCAGCGATACAACCTTCTGGTCTCGCCGGGTTTCTGACATAGTATTTTTGTACTTTCATATATCTACAATCAGTAATCAATATGGATTAATCCAAGGACAGTCAGAAACTATAAGAAAAAAAGTTATAATGCAGAAGTATTAGCACCTCTCAAATGGGTACATCCATCGGAAATGGACAGGTCCACCTAATCGAGCTTCTCTTCCTAGATGTACAGTCAAGTGCACCATGATATCGAAGAAGCTTGGAGGAAAATATCGTTCAAACATACATAGAGTTTCGACAATTTCAGTTTCCATTACTGAAATCTGCTCTCTATCTATAACTCTCTGACATAAATTGTTGAAGAATGCACATAACCTTGAAATTTCAATCCTAGATCCTTTAGGTAATAAACCCCTGATTGCAACCGGCATAAACTGTTGCATCAAAACGTGATAGTCATGTGATTTAAGACCTCTTACCTTGCAATCATCTAATGTTACACCCCTAGATATATTTGAACAATAGCCATCAGGTCCTTTGAAGTCAAAAAGCCTATTACAAAAGATTTTCTTCTCTAACTTAGACAACGACCAAGGTGCAACAGGTAAGTACGTTCTTTTACCATGAATTCTTGGGTGTAAATCCTTCCGAATGCCAAGATCTTCTAAATCCTTTCGAGTGTTAAGGCCATCCTTTGATTTCCCACAATTGTAGAGACAATGCTAGCAGCCACATTACTCTCAACATGCATAACGTCTAAATTATGTCTAACATGCAGTTCCTCCCAATAAGGCAATTGGAAGAAGATAGACCTTTTATTCCACCTTGACAACTCCTCCTCGTCTATTTCAGCTTCTTCTTCTTCCTCTGATTCACTAGATACATCCTCACTATCAGACTTTGATCCAACACAATCAGCACTTCTTCTCTTTCTGCCGTGTTCCACTCTTTTCCCAAAAAAATTTATATAATTTCGTAGTATTTGGGATATATTATGGCCTAGCTTTCCTCCCATATTCAACCTTTCCATCAAACCATGCCTTTTTCCTCGATAGCTATTTGTGGGTGGCAGTCCCTTTCTGTGGCTCATATACACGTGCTTTCTACAGTATTTCAGCCACATAGTGTCCTTGTTTTTCCCACATAAAGGGCAGCTCATTTTCCCCTTTACCTTACAGCCAGCTAGATTCCCATAGGCAGGAAAATCAATAATAGTCCAAAGTAGTATCTCCTAAAGCGTGAAGGTGGTTTTGTTAAACGCATCATAGGTTAACTCTCCATGATTCCATAGATGGTTTAGATCCTCAATAAGAGGTTCTAAATATATATCTATATTATTCCCAGTTTGCTGCGGACCTGGAATCAACAAGATAAGCATTATGTTTTCCTTTTCATACAGAGATTAGGAGGCATATTGTAGTTCACTAGCAAAACAGGCCAACAACTATAATTGGTATTCTTCATGTTGAAAGGGTTAAAACCATCTATTGACAGCCCAAGACGAATCTTCCTCTGTTCTGCTGCAAAGGACAGATACTTGCTATTTATTTGCTCCCATGTGACAGAATCAGATGACGAATTTTTCCATCGCTGCTCTTGTTGGTGAAATGCCACCGTAAATCTTTGGCAGTTTCCTCTGATCAGAACATTCTCTTGAGACGAGGGACTATGGGAAAATACCGTAATACTTTCTGTGGGACACCTTTTTTAACTTCTCCGGTGTGTATGTTAAGCTTCCATCGTGAAGCATTGCATTGAGGACAGTTGTCCAGATTCTTATACTCCTTCCTGAACAAACACCAGTCATTAATACAAGCATGTATCTTCTCGTATCCAAGCTCTATAGTCTTGAGGAATTTCTTGACATCATATAGTGAAGTGTGAAGTACATTATCCTCAGGCTTGCTATTGTTGAAAGAATCTGTCCTTGGGCTCTATCATACATATAGAAAAGAATATGATTATACTAAGCACACATAAATCAAGCAGAACAAAATTAAAGTTATAAATAAAAGACTTTACCATAAGAGGAATGTCGTCAACGTTGATCCCATGGTGATCAATAACACACCTACTGGCCGGCCATGCAATCATTTCTCCTACAGCTTAGTCAACAGTATATATCTCAGGAGCAGGTCTCCAAAGAAAGGTTTCTGCTTTGATTGCACTTTCAACCAGAACTTTAACAGCATTAGGGGCTAATGGGATTTCATTCACATGGTCATTCGGATCAGAAGAAACAAGACGTCCAGCAGCAACATTGTCTTCAATAAGATCCCAATCAACTAACATACATTTTGGTCCGGTTTTTGACTTAACACTCTACAAATTTTTGGGTTGAACGTGTCAGACTTTAAAATAAAAGTAACAAAAATTAACACTGAACTAACTAACTTACTCTTGCATCAGCTGAGTTTTCACCCACTTCAGGTTCCTGCCTCTTGAATTTGGCAAGTTCATCTTCTAAATAAGACACCTTGTCCATCAACTGATATTGCTTCTTTTCCATTTGAGCCATAAAATGTTTTTTTTTTACTTGAAAACAAGCTAACTTGGTCATATTCATGCTTCTACCCATTGCCCTAATCTAACCAGGATTATCAGGACCTAAGAACTGTGTAAGGTGATCTTCTCTTGGGTTTGTTGAATCGGATGGATCTTCACTATCAACAATCTCAACTGCCTTTATCTGTAAAACATGAAATAAAAATTAAAGAAGGTAGTCTTTAGTATCATCCAATACTAATTTAATTACTTACAAACTTCTCAGCCGCTTTTGTATTGACTGGTGTACCATCCTTTTTTGTACGAGACTTGACCCCGACCTTTAGCCTAGTCACTTGAGATGGTTCGCCGCTCTCTTTTTCTGTTGAAAAAACAAAACACCAAGCACCAAATGAGGTAATATTATATGCAAGTCTTAGCAGCATTAAGTTGAACTGCCGTACCATTTCTTCTGCCAGCCTGACCATTCCCTTACGGCTAGAAGTGTGAGGAATCTGTAACCTCCTTCTCTCTTTGTAAGAATCACTCACAATCTATGATATGAGTGTCAGTTATACACATCCCAATGCAGAAGTCCAACTGAAAGCATAATACTCTACCTTAAAGGCTGAGCTAGTCTTCTCTTTGACAAATTTACGCCATTCGGTTGGTGAAACATTCTTCGGTCGCAGATACATCCTCTCTTGATTAGTACTAGCTACATTCCTTATCTGCGTGACTAGGCATGGTTTTGAAGCTCTCCACAGACAGCCCATTTGCTTCATCACAACAGTCTTTTGATACTCCTCATCAACCCCAAATCTTGCCTGCATACACAGAAAATATAAAGCATCTTAAATGTCTTTCTTAGATTAACACATGAAAATGTGAAAAAGAAGATTACCTGAACAGACTTCCATGGAACTGTTTTTAATTCTTCAGTGATTTTTATCCAATCATCAATCGTCACAGGGACATGTTCCCTCACCAGTGGACCTAGGAATGATGATAGCAAAACTGATCCTGGCCCAACAGGTTATCCCAAGTCATTAAATTCAACTTTCACTCTGCTATTTGGATCTTTTGCAATGTGTTTTATTTTTGTAGGTCCTCGCTGTCTCTTACGACTTGGTCCTTCTGGATGGTCATGCTCTTCATTCAGTTCAACTTCACCGATAGGCTCTTCCTCAATAGCCTCTGCATTCTCATTCTGTCTTAGTCCATCTGCTGTCTCAGTACCATCTGCTTCACTCTCCTCTTCATTCTCTCTTTCTTTCTCTGTAGTATCTGCTGCTTCTTCTCTATCCTCCTCAATCTCTCTTTCATCCTCATTCTCATTTACTCCATCTGATGTCGCAGTAGCATCTAATGCTTCTCTTTCCTCTTCATTTTCTCTTGACTCTTCAACGTCTACTTCCTTCTCAGTCTCTTCATTGGTATGATGTTCTTCTTCATGAGTAGTCTTTTCCACAGTATACAAAAACTCCACTACCTCTTCGTCTTTCTTTTCACTGGCCTTCTTCTTAGTTACTGTTTTTTGGGAGTCTTCTTTGCAGTGTTTGGACCTCGTCTTGTATTCTTGCGCCCCATCTTAAGTCACCTGAACATAAAACATTTATATTAGTAGCAGCTAAATATGGTTACACAACACAGCAACAAAGTTCCAAGTCAAACACACATTGCTCAAGCATAAACAACAAAAATACACAAGAAATCATAAGACACGAACACACACAACAAGAAATCACACAACATGAAATCATATCAAACATAAATCCCTTCGCAATCAGCTCGGGCATTGTGATCTTCTTCTATTTCTGCATCCATCTCAATATGTGATGGCAATGGTCCTATCTCTGCATTCACATCAGTTTCCTCTTCCTCGTTGTATCTTCTTGAAGGACCTTTCAACACCACATACCAATTCGATGTGTCATTCTCCCTTAAGTAAAAAACTTGCTTCGCCTGAGAAGCTAAGATGTAAGGATCCCTCAAAAAAGAAACTTGGCATTGGTTCAGATTAATTAGAGTGTATCCATCTTCTATCTTGACCCCGTTGCCTCTTACTGCCCATTGACACCGGAATATTGGCACGTAAAAGACATGATTATCCAACAATATGATCTCTGTCACTCTCCCATAATATGAAACTAAATCAACAACTTAGGCAGTGTCTTTAGCACTTGATCTGCACATTGTTGTTGCCTCATAAAATACTCCACTATTCTGACTCTTCGTGTCAACTGAGTTTATGTGAAACCTCTGTCCATTCACTAACCCAATATACGTCCTTGCAGTATTCCTGGGACCATATGCCAGCCATTTCAGAGTCTTCTCATGACTCTCTGAATCAATTGGTACCTATCCAGTACAAAGAAAAGTCACAAACATGTCTCTGAATTAACTAACACTCTGATATTTAAAACAGTTATTTAGTACTTACTTGTTCCTTCAGCCAAGAAGCAAAATTATGGGTATGAGTGCTCCATAAAACAGTTGCATCGCGTCTACACCTTGAATTTGTGTCTTGCAAATATTGTAAATGCATGCTTTAGAGAAAAAAAAAGAATATCAGATGATGACTAACATCAGAGACATTAAAAGTTAATTAAATAATAAGCAATAACTTACTCTACATAAGGATCCACACAAGCCGTATTCTGAATGACAACAAGATGAGCAATTCTCTTCTCCATATCAGACAATGTAGTTGAGGTGGCTGCTGATATTGGACGGCCTTCAAGGATAAACTCACTCTCATACTCTGTATTCCTATCTAGTTTTTCCTCAACATTAGTAGTCTTTCTAAGGAAGTCAATACAGAAGCGCATACATTCTTTTGCAAGGTAAGACTCAGCGATACAACCTTCAGGCCTTGCAGGGTTTCTAACAAAATCTTTGAGGTCTTTCATGTACCTACAAAGAAATAAATAGTTAGAATGTATCACCTTGTAAGACTTAAAAATTTAAAAATAACAGAAAGGCAATTATTACCTCTCAAATGGATACATCCAATGAAAATGGACTGGTCCACTAAGCCTAGCTTCTCTTCCTAAATGAACTGTCAAGTGAACCATAATGTCGAAGAAGCTAGGAGGGAAGTATCTCTCGAACATGCATAGAGTCTCAACGATTTCAGTTTCCATTACTGAAATCTGCTCCATATCAATCACTCTCTGGCAAAGGTGATTGAAGAATGCGCATAAGCATATAATTGCATATCTAGGACCTTTAGGTAATAGACCTCTGAGAGCAACTGCCAAGAACTGCTGCATTAACACATGATAGTCATGTGACTTCAGTACAGAAACCTTACTGTCTTCTAGTGATACGCCTCTTGATATATCTGAACAATAACCATCAAGACCTTTGAAGTCGTAAAGCCGCTTACATAAGACTTTCTTCTCAACCTTGTTCAAAGACCACAGAGCTGCTGGAAGATATACTGTTTTGCCTTTGGTGGTAGGATACATATCCTTTCTAATTCCAAGCTGTTCAAGATCTTTGCGAGCATTGATCCCATATTTTGATTTCCCACAGTGAAGTAATGTCGAGACAATACTTGCAGCAACATTTCGCTATATGTGCATCACATCTAAGTTGTGCCTAATAGGGAGCTCCTGTGTAATACATACATGGAAAACGAAAGTGAGTCAGAGAAATATAATTTGATTGATGTTATTTCAGATTAATGCTAGACATGAACATACCTTCCAATAAGGCAAATTGAAGAATATTGGCCTTTTCTTCCATCTAGACATCTCCTCCTCTTCTATTTCAGCTTCTTCCTCTTCCTCAGATTCACTTGAAACATCCTCAATATCATTTTCTTCTGCTACAGACTCTGTTATTTTTCTCTTCCTTCTAGATGTTTTAACATTCCCAAAATTGCTTTTGAAGTTTCTCAACTGCTTTGAAATATCATGACCAAATAAGATCTTACCATTTCTCCCATGCTCAGCATGTCCATCAAACCAAGACTTATTTGCCCTGTAAGTATGCATGGGTGAGAGACCTTTCTGTGGGACACCTTTCTTGATCTCACCATTGTGCATGTTAACCTTCCACCTAGACGCATTGCATTTAGGACATTCGTCGAGCTTCTTGAATTTTTTTCTGAATAGGCAGCAGTCATTGACACACACATGAATCTTTTGATAGCCCATATCAAAAGACCTCAGAAACTTCTTCACATTGTAAAATGAAGTATGCAGCACGTTGTCCTCCGGTAACATCTTCGGCAATGTATCTAGTAGATCATTGAAGCTCTTGTCAGACCAGCCATTCTGAGTCTTCAGTCTGAATAATGACACAATAGCTGAAAGCTTACTATGGTTCACATAACTTGGATATAAAGGAGTTTCAGCATCTGCTAGTTTTACCAAGAACTCATCCTCTTCTTTATCCTCTCCTTCTGCCATATCACACAAGTCATCTGAAGAAGCTAACTCCTCATCTAAACACTCTGCAGGTCTGTATAACCCAAAGATTTCTTCATTCCGCTTATTAACTTTGATTTCACCATCACCCTGTGAGTTAACTTCTCCATGATGGTACCAATCTTTACACAGTTTGTAGACTTCATCCATTCCCCTGGTAACCAGATGACCAACAACATCATTGCCTCTGTGTCGATCCACATTTCGACAGTCTATGCAGGGGCATATCATCATCTTTCATTCTCCTAAATCCCAGTCACAGCCCGAACAAGCTTCCAAGCACCTAGCTCGTAATCAGGATCAAGTCTTCATTTGAAGACAACAAAAAAATTTAAACACTCCAATCCCCAACATTTACCTAAGCTATATTAGTAAATCCCATACATGGAAAGATGGACCCATGCCTTTTCCAACATTATATGATCTAACTTTACTTAAAACCTTTAAACAACAGTTCAATCAACATTATATCTGAAGCATTGAGTGTAAAAATGACAACAAATCACTCAATTCCAGAGGAATAACTAGCTTAGCATTTCATTTAACGTTGCCAAAATATACTATATAAAACACAGAAATGAATCAAGTCATATGGAAACAACGAAAAACAACATGAAAAGAAATGCAAAAGCAACACTAACCAAGCCAGAATGAAACAACTCTACATTATAAATCTTAATAATTCAATTTCAGAGAAGAACTAGAGATAATTCACGATACCAAACAAAGCGGCAACAACAACATTAAACCATAGTTAAACACATATATCAACAAGCACAGAAATGATAGAAAATACGGTACTAACATGTGTCATGATAAGAGCGAAAGATAAGCCTCAGATTCCCATTAGTGCACTCACCAACACTTGCAAAAGCAATTAACACAGTGAGTATAAGGATATGAAATATAATGTGAAGCCATGAAATCAGAATATCTCAGTATTGAAATATTCAACAAAACAAACCAAACTGAACATATTCATTTGAAGAAATAATCCACAAAAATCAGAACATAGTAACCAAGAATCCACGAACAATAAGAACAGATGAACAAACGAAGCTTCAATTCACTTATATCTAAACCAAACATGTTCATTTCTATCATATTTACTAACATTAGAATCAATTAGTCCAGATGCATATATAAGCTAACACTAACATAAGCAAGAGCAGTGATAGTTTTAGATCTAAAATTTGTAAAGTGTGACATGCATGTAAAGTCTAAGAGTACAAATCGAAGCTATAATCAAGGAGAAATGTTGTCAAGGAGAAATGCAAGTAAATAACAAGAGAACAAGAGAACATATGAAGTTAGCATACACAAAATCGCCAGATTCCTTACAGCGACATCCTAAAATCGAAGCTCATAAACATCCAAATAAGGAGAAATGTTGTCAAGAAGGACAAACACTCGATTTACAGAAACGATTGCAGAGAAAAAGCGAATGAGAAACAGAAATCAAAGTAAGAAACTTGCCTTCGGCTTGAGCTCATTGTCAATACAACGATTGTGAAATTAGGCCGAATGGATTTAGGGCTTTTAGAGGAAATTTGATTTCGGTTGCTTAGGGGTTTTGGGAATGAAAATTAGAGAACTAATTTTGGTCTGAGATGATTGATAGAGAAGAGGGAAAATGAAATTGGAGAGGGAAAAGCTCAGGGAAAACGCAGATGGAAAATGAAACAAAAGGGAAAAAATGAGATGGGATAATTTACGACCAAAATTTCGCTAAGTGTTTGGCGGTTCACCCAAATTTTTGTTCCCGCTTATGGAAACTATATTATAGCATTAATCCAATGCTATCTTATAGTTTGAAATTTTCATTAACGTCTACGACAGCATATCAGTAAACCGTGATATGTTTATATGCTATGAATGAGACATTTTTTTTGTAGTGATGCATGTTCATTTCAAAGTAATCAAACGTTTACATAACGTTTAACAATCTTTACAAACAATTCGCCAATAATCAAAACCAACAATCAAATCTCGATACAAAATTGGCGACAAAGCCGAGCCGAGAGAAAACTCAAAACATCGAATCAAAACTCCGCCATAAGCGATCCCAAAACTACACTGAGGACCTCCCGCGTACGTCGCTGCTAAACATGAAAAACACAAAAGAGTCTAATGAGCGATCTAAGATCACCCAGCGAGACGGCTCCCCACTACGGCTTCTATTCTATCTAGCGTCTACAAATACCCGTCCCAAAACCCCAAAATAACAAACAACAAAGCAAACGGTCGATCACGCACTACCACGTCGTGTCAAACCCACAACACACAAGCTCATGCCAAAAGAAAAGGGAAGCGTTTAAGGAAACCGGAGCACTGCGGCACATGCTCTCGATTGAAACTCGATCTATCTATCGCGCTCTACGAAAACAACACACGCACAACCTGGGCCTTTACGATCTCGTTAATCTTCAAAGGGTTTACACAGCCACCGACATGGTAACTAACCCTCGACTCCCATATGTAAACATGAAGTCTCACGACCTAGGACATTGTTCTCAGTCCATCGATACACAGTGACTCGGGCTACCCCACGGTAACCTAAGTTTCCATGCGGTTCGGCCCTAGTACATGACCCCGTATTCTCCGAACCACACACCTACTGGCGTCACTCAGTAGGTTAACGCCATAACCGAAATCACCACCTGAAGGCACACGATCCGATTAGGCAGCTACCCGAGGATCCAATCGGGTCGGAAGTACCAGAACGTATTTAAAAACCTAGACTTGCGGGATCTAATGCACCTTAGAGTCCTAGCGCAGAAATGTAAACACGCAGACTCGCTCGGACTCTAGCAATCATACACAATCAATAAACGACAATGATTACAACAAACTGTCCAGCAAGTCAACACACACACATACGCCAACACCTCCACCCTGACCCGGAGTTGTACCGAATCAGCAACTACGAACTTAGCTGGCCCCGTGACCGAGTTAAGCGTCCACAAGGACCGCTCGGCCCAACAACGAGATGATCTAACAGGCCTGCACAGAAATCTTAACAACAATGCCACAATAACACAATCATCACGCAAGCAAGACTATTAGGGTTTCTAATATCTTTTAATTCATTCACTTCCGCTACACTGGATTAGCGGATTGCTAACCCGTAGACGGCTCATCACACATTCACGTCCGCTACCTTGGATTAGCGGATTGGTAATCCGTAGATGGCTCAGTTTCTGTTATACCGCTTCTCAATTACTCATTCCTCGATTTGTTGATTTAGAGTTAGTAGCTTACTAGACTCCCCGACGTCTCATAATTCGATTAGTTAATTAATTTATTACTCTTTAACCCTTAACCCTTATTAAACCTAATCCGATATCTGTTTCATACTATATACGTTTGTTAGGTTTAATTCCACATTTCAATACCGTCTTAATTCCCGTACAAAGATTCATTTGGAATAGTTCTTATAATATATATAGATGCATATACGGTCCTATCATGCAACGTCTATATGTATGCATCAATCAATATCTCTAACAACTGTGAGATCCGGGATTCACACTAAGAATTTGTATTCGTGGATTTGGACTTTAGGATATAGAAATGGTATAGTTTCCTATGAATCAAAGACTTTATTGAGATTGATCGTCGAGATAGAACAAACACAATCGAAAGGAGAGTACAAAGTATGATGATCGAGCTATCTAGTCGAAGTGTTCTGAGTTAGCGTTGAAATATCTTGAATGAATCACCACTTCTTCTTTAAATAGTCTCGACTCTGATCTCTCTGTTCCGATATTTCGGCCTCTCCTTCGTAACGATCCCCGTGATTCTGGTGGATCAGTTGAACTGGAAAAGACCGAGTCGCTCTATCTCCACGTCGTCTCCTGCCGAGCTCGAGCTCGATCGCCTCTTACTTCGGCATCGCTTGGGCCTTGTTAAAGTGTCATCCGTTTGGGCCCAACAAATGAATCGGCTCGTCTCTTCGTCTTTGATCCTGGATCGGGCTCATAGATATGGGCCTTTGTCTTATTTGTTAATGGGCCGGATTTCCTAGAGGGAAATCCAGTACCAACAATAGCCCCCCAGCCCATTGATTTCGAGAATTCGAGGTTAATGGGCGGTGGACGTTTTTGGGAAGACGCGCGCGTGCTCTAGGCATTAAGGAGGCCCTAATGATTGTTTTCGCCTCGTCCGCAGATCTTGTTTTAATCGGGTGGCCAAGATTGGGCGCGTGGGTTGGATCAGCCTGTTCGTGGCGCGTCCGTTACCACGGCGGACGTGACTCAATCGTTAATCATTCGTTCATGCCTTTAGATCTTGTATCGACGGTCGAGATCGGAGGGAATTGAAGGATCCCAACTGTCTCAATCTTTTTCGTAATTATTTACAAATTTCGAATTGAGCGGTTGGGATTGTGGGATGCGAAAGATCCCACGGATCTCGAGCATGAGATAGTTTAAAAGGGGAAGTTACCTAGCACGATTCCCATTACTGCTCGCACTACAAATCGTCAAGGTAACTTCTTCTCCCTCATTGTATCCCCTTTTTTATGTTTGCCTCTCGCTCTTATTCCTTTTGCCGTTACTCCGAGACTTTCTCCTCTAGAGATTTCGTCTTTCTTCTTTTCTCAAAAGAAATTTCCGATACACCGAACTATCATGGTTTCAAAGAGTACGGCCAGGGCAAGTTCAGCTGTGGCGGCGGGACCGGTTGGTCCTCATCCAACGTCCAGTCTGACTGTCGACCAAATACGGAAGTTGCCGGCGAAGTGCCGGATTCCGCCGGAGGTGGAGATACTTATCCCATCACCGGAAATGTCCCCAGAAACTGTCGTCGAGGGTCATTGCTGTGCTTCTTATACCTATTTCGATAAATGCGGATTGTTTTTTCCAATCCCTCGCATTATCTCATGGGTTTTGGCTCAGCTCCAGCTGGCCTTTCACCAGATGACTCCGAATTTCGTTCGGTATGTCATCGGGCTCAGGGTCAGAGCCGTCGAGGAGGGCATCGACTTCGGGGTCGAGGAGTTGATGAGGGTTTGTTCGGTAAAACATAACACTCGTTTTCCGGGACCTACTACCTCTCTCCTCGCCATGGGAAGATCCTTGATGAGATCCCGACGAGGGATGTGTGGAAGAGTAAATACTTTTACTTCAGGATCAATCATCACTCGGTCGAGGATTTTGATTATTCGGTTATCCCGACAAGATGGGCGGCTAGCGTTGGTTAGCTTATAGGGTTTACTAGTTTCTATGGTTGCTACGGTGTCCTTCATTGACATCGAGCTGTTTGCTAATAACCTTTTTGGTTTCTTTGCAGAGGCTCCTGAGTCATTACCTTTGAACCCAAATACATCGAGTTTGATAGCTCGCCTTCGGAGAGGAGATATCCGCTGGTCTAACTTTACGGACCAGCGAATTCGAGCTGACTTAGGTCTTGCGGCCCGACAACCTCCTTTATACCAACCTCGTCTTTCGCGAGACGGATCACGCTTCCCTTCTCGGCCCACTTCGACTCGAATCATTCAGGCTCCGCTTCAGACTATCGAGCGGGCTGGAGAGAGTAACTATTTTGGCTAGTCCGTACAAGGATTTTTGCGCCCTATGCCTTTTCGTTTGCCGGGCTGACTCGAGTCTGTTTTGTCTGCAGATCGATCTGTTTCGGACGATAGTTCTACCGCAAGCACCCCTTCTATTGGAAAGATGTCGCGAAGATCCAGCAGTCGTCGGAACGGGAAGGATCCCATTGATCTGGCGAAGAAAATGAAGGCCGGTGACTTGAGCAACGCCCTTCTTTTTGCCATGGGCGAGGGGCCTCCTCCTCCTCCTTCGATCCCTCCTCCAAACCCTGTTCAGGTTTCTCTCCCCGAGGTCGCAGGGTCCGGAGAGGCAAACGTGGGGGTGGAGAATTTACCTCCTCTTTCGGCCGGTCAGGAACCAGTTCGGATCCCGTCTGGAGAGCCTGCTTTGCGCAACTCCCGGTCGAATGGTTCGAGGGGATCAAACGGTCGGAGCCAGGGCGGTCCTCCTCCTCCGGCGGCGAAGCGTCAAAGAACTGACGCGGAGGTGAGCTCGAGGAGATCGAACCAGAGTGTTGAGGCGAGACCTGCTTCTTCCGGGTCCTCCGGGTCTTTCAACTGGCGCTTCAGGCACCAGAAGGAATGTCCGATTGCGGATGACCCGAAGGGTGTGGCCTATCTGCTGAGGTATTTTAAGACCGCAGGTGTTCAGCTCCCGACTGTCAGGGATATGGCTCTCGGTGAAGTTTATACCGAGATGATGGCGGCTTCTGGGAAGGTAACGATTTCCTTCCTTCGCTTTTTGATACGTTTTATGCTTAATTCTCGTTTTTCTCGTAGGCCTTGGAGGCTGCGAACAGGTTTGCGGCTAGGGCCGAGCGAGAGCTGCGGGAGATACCGCAGGCAAGTAAGTTTGATACCGTTGAGAAGACGGTTAGCGACCTGAGAGCGCAGTTGCAGGGGGCCTTGGCTCGAGAGGAGGAGTTACGGAAGAAGGCGGGCGACCTGGATGCGCAGTTGCAGGGTGCCTTGGCTCAGGTTTCATTCGCGGAGGAGGCGAGTCAAACCGCCATTGAGGCAGGTCGGGTTGCGGATGTGCGGGCTGCGCAATATCAGGGCGATCTGGACAAGGCTCTCGCCGACCGAGAGTTTGACGTCAAGGTGGCGGCCCATGAGGCGAGGAAGGGGCTGAACGGTGAATACCTCAAGATTCTCGAGGGAATCGCGGCAAAGGAGAGCCAAAGGAAAGTCCCCGTGAGCGCTGAGATGAGGCTTCAGGAGGCTTTGGCCAATATCACGCTTATCGCCGAGTTCGCTTCTGGCGAATTGGATCTGACCAAGGAGGTGATGGACTTGGCCGAGAAGAAAAGATTGGCCACGGAGGAGATGAATGCCGCAGCGGTGTCGGACTTCAGTATCAGCAAGCTTAATTTGCCGGTGATGTCGGACGATTCCGTGATCTTAGCGCGCCCTCTAAACCAACCGGAGTTAGCCCGCGAGTTAGCGATGAGGTCGAGGGTCGACTGATGATCAGATGGAGGATCAAGACGAAGCTTCCTCTCCTTCTAAGCAGTTCTAGTCCTCTTTTTATTCGTTGCTGCCCTAGAGGGCTTTTAATTTGTCCTCAGACTTTTGTTGCCCAAGGGGGCTTTTTTTTTTTTTTTTTTTTTTGGTGTTGCCCTTAGTGGGCTTTTGTTCGAACTTGAGGACATCATGTCCTCTCTTTTTTTTATGAATTGCTTTCGAATTTTTCATGCCTTAGCATAGACTTTACTGATTCGACGCTTCGGCATAGAGTTTGGCCGTTATGGCGACTTGAACCTCTTCGGAGGGGACGACAAATAACTTGTCTTGAATTGCCTTGGGGAGTTCTTTACGAACTTTTAAGTCAATTGTACGCGAGGTACCACTCTTTTGTAGTGTAAGATCCGAGCTTAACGCCAGATGCTTTCAAAGAATTGTTGAATATAAGGACGAATCGAAGTGGACTTACAAAGGTTGTTTGCTTGAATAACTGTCTCGACTTCGTTGTCTTTTTCTTGGAGGGAGGGGGTAGTCCCCCAATTCTTTTAATCCGTATAAGGTTTAGAGTAATTATAGGTTTTGGAAGGATCGCTCTGGATCTCTTTCTTTGGGACGATCATTTTGTTGGAATTGTGTCCAGTAATCTCGGTACTGTCTCTAGAAAGTAAGAGTATGTCAATGATCAGACATAAGTCATATAATACTGGGGGTCATGATGGCTTGCTAGAGTCCGCTCATGATCTATAAGTCTTGGATTTATTGCCTTTATTATATGATCCCATATGGGTCACACGCCTAAGCTAACAGGAAAATGTGTTGGAACGGCTTAGCAGAAGTACGGTAAAAGTGCCAGGCATTTGTCGTACTAAGAGAGAGATTAATGGGTCTGATTAAATCCAAGGGATTTAATCAGATTGGTATTTGGGCCCAAAAGCCCAAAAGGAAATAGACAAGTTTTATAATTAAAACTTAAGTCTGATTTTTCCTCCTAACCCTAGCCCCCCTGCGATTTTCCTCTCTCTCTCTGCGCCTCCCACAGCTTGGTCTAGCAGCCTCTCTTCCTGACGGTGTGCGTGTGTGAACCTCTGGAGGAGTTATCACTTGGTGACTCTCTGATCTCAGACCATACCTTCTCTTTCCGCTGCATAAACAGGTATAAGGTGAGATCCATAATGTTTCTATTCAAGAGAACCTAGATCCGCATGTTTAGGAACTGTTGAATCTGAGAATTGAATCTGGATTAACAACTAAACATCCTCCAGTGGTATCAGAGCTATTGGTTCTGGTTTTTCTTGTTTAGAATCTCGTTTAGGATTGTTTTTCTTGTTTAAAAAGTGTTTTGAATCAACTACTGATAAGAGAAATCACTTAAGCAACAAGGAATTGAAACCTAAACATATTTGAAATCGCAAAAACCAAGCTATATGACTTGGATTGCGATCGGCCGAGTGTTGAACCGATCGGCTTGGCCGGTTGGATCGCACGACCGAGAGATGCGATGGATCCGATCGCGAGATCGACCACGATCGTCGGCTTCTCCCGTCCCGATCGCATGGATCCGCAAGGCAGATCGCATGGATCTCGGCCCAACCTCGCGTCCCGATCGTCGCCTCGCGTCCCGATCACTCGTCTGGCCATTGTCCCGAGCGTCTCGATCTCGGATCGTCGTGTGCGGCTTGCGGCTGGGCATGGTGATCGTGGAGCTAGGTCACAACCATAATTGGTTCGTGACAATTTCGGTTCGGTTCGGTTTAAAAACTTGATTAAAATCAAAACATCTCGGTTTAATAAACAGATTTAATAATTTTATTAAGTTTTGGTTAAACCGGGATAAGAAATCCAAAGTCGAAATATTGGATTTTGTGCCTAAACCAGGATTTTCTAATTTGATTTGGTTGGACCAAATAAATTGAGAAAATCCGGTTTAGTAAATAACCGGTTGACAATTGTGGTCATCGTAGTAATTAATTTTGGTTAGACCAATTTTAATGAACCAGACCGGTTATGTCATTTAATTGGACAATTGGGTCATGTCTTGGACATGGACCAATTCTTGGGCCTCGGGCCAAGAAGTTAAAACAATTGGGCCAATTATTTGAGTCTTATTCTTCAGATTAATTTAAAATTTATTTTATAAAGTTATATAAATCGATTTTAAATTAAAGTTTCCGAAATTTTGAAATTAGAAAGTTTCTTAAAATAGAAGTTTCTAGATTTGCATGTTTTGGATTTTAAGAAATTTCTAAAGTTAGAAAGTTTCCGGTTTTAGAAAGTTTCCAATTTTAGAAGGTTTCCAAAATAGTAGGTTTCCAAAAATGGAAAGTTTCCCAAAATAGTAATCTTCTATTTTGGGATGAAATTTTAATAAACCTACGAACCTCAAATAATATCAAGCGTTGGATGTCTTGTCCAGGCTATGTCAGCTGTCGAAGCCCATTCAATTGTATTCATGGCCTTACAGTGTGAGGGTGTCTACTTTTGCGTGGATAAGACGGTTTGTGATTCATAAATGTCATTGGGAGTCCCAGACATTAATGATTACATGACTGTATAGTCTGGTTTTCTTGACTAGGCCATCGGGAGTCCCGGGCCTTGAGACATCAGAGTGGATTGGGCCTCGGGCCCAGATTCACAACCAAGAGTTATATCACGGATATAATTAGCCGACATAGGGCTTACCGATATAAGCTAAGGTTGGGTGACGGCCAGTGGCCCACTTTGATCTTAGTTATATGTGGATCTTGGAATCATTATATTCTATTGAGGGTAACTTAGGTTATTGAATATAATGCATGATTGATCATATTAAGTATAATATAAGATTAATCATATTGAACATATTAACTAATAACCTTTTATCTTATATATTTCAGCTATGACTACTACAAGCACACAAAACACATTCTCAATCCGGTCTGTTCTCGAGAAGGAGAAGCTGACTGGAACGAACTTCCTGACGTGGTCAAGGAACTTGAGGCTGGTCCTCAAGCAGGAGAAGAAGGATTATGTCCTTCGTGATCCTCTCCCCGAGAGGCCTGCTAACAATGCCGCCAGGACTCTGCATAATGCTTGGGAAAAGCATTCGTCAGATGAAAATGATGTGTATTGCCTTATGTTGGCGACAATGACTGCTGAGCTGCAAATGCAGTTCGAGAGTGTGTTGTCACCAATTGAGATAATGGCAAGCCTGAAATCGCTTTTTCAGGAGCAAGCAAGGACTGAGAGGTTTCAGACGGTTAAGAACCTCTTAGACTGTAAGTTGGCTGCAAATGCGGCAGTGAGTCCTCATGTCTTGAAGATGATGGGTTATCTCGATCATCTTCAGAAACTCGACTGCCCTATCAGCCAGGAACTTGCTTGCGACATCATTCTGCAGTCATTACCTGCAAGCTATGATCAGTTCATTCTGAACTTTAACATGCATGGCTTGAGTAAGACATTGCCTGAGCTTCACGGAATGCTCAAAACTGCAGAGCCCAACTTGAGGAAAACCGCCAAGGACCCCAATGTGCTTATGGTGCAAAAGGGCAAGGGGTTTAAGAAATCCTCTGCTAAGGATAAGGGAAAGGCCAAGGCTGTCCAAGTCGCGGACAAGGACACGCCAAAGCCCAAGCCCAAGTCCAAGGCTGGGCCAACTGACATATGCAGGTTCTGTAAAGAACCAGGGCATTGGAGGAGAGAATGTAAGAAATTCCAAGAAGGTCTAAAGGAATTGAAGAAGAAGACTCTCGAGACTTCTTCGACAGGTATTTTTGTTATAGAAGTTAATACAACTACTTCTGATAATACCTCATGGGTTATGGATACTGGTTGTGGGGCTCATATTTGTACTAATATGCAGGCACTCAGCAACAGTGGAAGGCTGAAGCAAGGACAAGTGGAGCTACGAGTTGGGAATGGAGCGAAAGTTCCAGCACTAGCTGTAGGCACATACTTGTTGTCTTTACCTTCGGGATTGGTTTTAGAACTCAATAATTGTTATTTTGTACCTGCTATAAGCAGGAATATTATTTCAATTTCTTTGTTGGATTTGGAAGGTTATGATTTTTCAGTTAAGAATAAATTACGTTCCTTCAATCGCAACAATTTGTTCTATGGTTGTGCCCCTCTTACGAATGGGCTTTACATACTCGATCAATCCGCGCCAATTTATAACATTAATACCAAACGGTTCAAACCTAATGAGGAGAACCGAACGTTTCTATGGCATTGTCATTTAGGGCACATCAGCGAGAAACGCATCAAGAGGCTCCATTCGAATGGACTTCTTGGCTCATTTGACTTTGAGTCATGTGAGAAATGCGAATCCTGCATGATGGGCAAAATGACACGGGCCCCCTTTAATAAACCTAACGAGAGGGCCAGTGACTTATTGGGCCTGATACACACTGATGTGTGTGGCCCAATGTCCACAAATGCAAGAGGAAACTATCAGTACTTCATTACCTTTACTGATGATTTCAGTAGGTATGGATATGTTTATTTGATGAAACATAAGTCTGAATCTTTTGAGAAGTTCAGAGAATTCCAAAATGAAGTACAGAACCAACTTGGCAAAAGCATTAAGGCTCTTCGGTCCGACCGAGGAGGAGAATACTTAAGCCAAGAATTCAGTGATCATCTAAGAGAGTGTGGGATCGTATCCCAACTCACTCCTCCCGGAACACCTCAATGGAATGGTGTGTCTGAGAGGAGAAATCGGACCTTATTGGATATGGTTCGATCTATGATGAGTCACACAGACCTTCCAATATCCCTTTGGGGATATGCTCTGCTAACAGCAGTGTTCACTCTAAATAGAGCGCCATCGAAAGCAGTAGCAAAGACACCATATGAATTATGGACTGGAGTGGCTCCAGTGCTGTCTTATCTTAGAATTTGGGGTTGTGAAGCCTATGTCAAGAGATTGATCTCAGACAAGCTTACACCAAAGTCTGATAAATGCTACTTCATTGGTTATCCGAAGGAAACCAAGGCTTATTACTTCTATCTACGTTCCGAGAACAAGATCTTTGTTGCCCGGGATTGTAACTTTCTTGAGAGAGAATTTCTCTCTAAGAAAGAAAGTGGGAGTAAGGTACTGCTTGAAGAAATTCAAGATGAACAGGATACTGCTCAACCTAATGAGGAAGAGCAGCAGGAGGACCTACAAGAAATTGTAGAGCCTGAACCTGTAGTACCTGAAGTTCGAAGATCCGGGAGGATCCGTCACGAACCCGAGAGATATCAAGGATTCCTCGTGACTAACTGTCATGATCTTTTGATCATTGATGGTGATGAACCATCGAACTTCAATCAAGCCATGATGGGCCCAGATTCCTCGAAGTGGCGCAAGGCCACTGATTCCGAAATGGACTCCATGTCGGTCAACCAAGTATTTTCGTTGGTTGACTTACCCGCTGGTGTAAAAGCCATCGAGTGCAAATGGATCTTCAAGAAGAAGATTGACGTGGATGGAAATGTCCAGATTTATAAAGCCAGGTTGGTGGCAAAAGGTTTCAGACAAGTTCACGGTGTGGATTACGATGAAACCTATTCACCAGTGGCTATGATGAAATCTATTCGGATTCTACTAGCAACTGCAGCTTTTCATGATTATGAAATTTGGCAGATGGACGTGAAAACCGCCTTCCTGAATGGTATTCTGGAAGAGGATGTGTATATGACGCAACCTGACGGTTACATAGATCCAAAGAATGCTGGGAAAGTATGCAAGCTTCATAAATCCATTTATGGATTGAAGCAAGCATCGAGGAGCTGGAATCTTCGTTTTGATGAAGCGATCAAGCAATTTGACTTCATCAGAAACGAAGAAGAACAATGCGTGTATAAGAAAACTAGTGGGAGCAAGATTGTATTTCTTATTCTGTATGTCGATGACATACTGCTTCTCGGAAACGACGTTCCAATGCTAAAGTCGGTAAAGGACTGGCTTGGAAGTTGTTTTTCCATGAAAGACATGGGTGAAGCCGCATACGTTCTTGGAATCAGGATCTACCGGGATAGATCTAGAAGGCTGATAGGCTTGTGTCAAGATTCTTACATTGACAAAGTCCTACAAAGATTCAGCATGAAAGATTCCAAGAAGGGCTTCACGCCAATGGTACATGGCACAACGCTAAGCAAGAAGCAGAGCCCTACGACGGCTGCTGAGCTTGAGCGCATGAAGAATATTCCTTATGCATCTGCAATAGGATCTGTCATGTATGCCATGATCTGTACTCGTCCTGATGTTGCTTATGCATTGAGCATGACGAGTAGATACCAGTCAAATCCAGGTGAAAACCATTGGATTGCCGTCAAGAATATCCTGAAGTATCTAAGACATACTAAGGATAAGTTCTTGGTATACGGTGGAAGTGATGTGCTTAAAGTCAGTGGATTCACGGACGCAAGTTTCCAGACAGACCAAGATGATTTCCGGTCACAGTCCGGTTATATCTTTTGTCTGAATGGCGGTGCAATCAGTTGGAGAAGCTCCAAGCAAGACACCGTTGCTGATTCCACTACAGAAGCTGAATATATCGCCGCTTCAGAAGCTGCGAAGGAAGCTGTTTGGATACGAAAGTTCATTATTGAACTAGGTGTGATACCAGATGCGGCTGAGCCTCTGGCACTATTTTGTGATAACAATGGTGCTATTGCTCAGGCAAAGGAACCAAGATCACACCAGAAATCCAAGCATGTTCTAAGAAGATTTCCCTTGATACGTGACATCATTAATAGAAAGGAAGTCAAGATCAGCCGAGTTCAGACAGATGATAACGTCGCTGATCCGTTGACAAAGCCACTCCCAAGGCCTAAGCTCGAGTTTCTGACTGAAGCTGTAGGCATTAGAGACATTGAAATGTAATCTAAATTTGAGTGGGAGTTTGAGGGCTTTATTTAGTTATTTGATATGTTCTTGTAAAACATTCTTATGTTTAATGAAATTATTATTTCAAGATTATTTTAACTGTGATGAAATAATCGTTCCAAAGTGATATAAACCATTTTATAGGTCATCGAAGTAAGTGACTTGATCTTGAGTCATCAAAGTCATTTAGCTTGATCATAAGACCCTATATTTGATAGATGGATTATATCATCCTGTCCCTAGTCGAAGGTTTTTGAAATTGGAACACCAACAACCGTGTGAGACTGGATTGGTATGTGACTTATGACAAAGTCTCAGTGTGTCATAGATGCGCGGCATCGAAGTCAGTACATAGGTGTATGTGGGGTACATACGACCGGACAAGACCCGCTTATAAGAACTCTTCAGGATATTTATATCTGTGTCATAAGAGATTCTTACTACGACTATAGAGTATAGTCCTTAGACCTGAGTTCGCATGCATGTGACTGCACATGGACTGATGCACTTTGATCATTGTCTAACGCTGTCGTTCTGCGATAGTTATAAGGACCTTGTTTGGGTAAATTATGAAATGAGTAGTTTACAGTGATGGAACAAGACGGAATTTGTCCCTCCAATATAAATGGAGTGAATATCTCTAGGCCAATCGGAGATTTGAATACTGGAAAATGCATGGCCATGCTCAAACGGACTGTCCCGAGTCGTTTGGATTGTCAGTATCGAATCAGAGTCCGATGAACAAGATTAGGCTTTATAAGGATGACACTAATCTTGCCTTATGACTAAATCGAGATATTGAGACAAAAGGATTATGAATACAGAGATTCCAGTACAAGTGGGAGATTGTTGGAATTGTGTCCAATAATCTCGGTACTGTCTCTAGAAAGTAAGAGTATGTCAATGATCAGACATAAGTCATATAATACTGGGGGTCATGATGGCTTGCTAGAGTCCGCTCATGATCTATAAGTCTTGGACTTATTGCCTTTATTATATGATCCCATATGGGTCACACGCCTAAGCTAACAGGAAAATGTGTTGGAACGGCTTAGCAGAAGTACGGTAAAAGTGCCAGGCATTTGTCGTACTAAGAGAGAGATTAATGAGTCTGATTAAATCCAAGGGATTTAATCAGATTGGTATTTGGGCCCAAAAGCCCAAAAGGAAATAGACAAGTTTTATAATTAAAACTTAAGTCTGATTTTTCCTCCTAACCCTAGCCCCCCTGCGATTTTCCTCTCTCTCTCTGCGCCTCCCACAGCTTGGTCTAGCAGCCTCTCTTCCTGACGGTGTGCGTGTGTGAACCTCTGGAGGAGTTATCACTTGGTGACTCTCTGATCTCAGACCATACCTTCTCTTTCCGCTGCATAAACAGGTATAAGGTGAGATCCATATTGTTTCTATTCAAGAGAACCTAGATCCGCATGTTTAGGAACTGTTGAATCTGAGAATTGAATCTGGATTAACAACTAAACATCCTTCACATTTTAGTTCGTTCGAATCGGGAGGACCGTTTTGGGTCGCTTGTTTTGGGACGATCATTTCAGATCGTTCGATTTGGAAGGACCATTTTAGGTCGCTTTGTTTGAAGGGATAATTTCATATCACTTGGTTTTGGCGGAGGCCGTTCGAGGTCTCTCGGAAGGGATAATTTCATATCGCTTTATTTCTTGGAGAGATAATTTCATATCACTTGATTTTTAAAGAGATAATTTCATATCGCTTGATTTTGGGAGAGGCCATTTCAGGTCGCTCGGAAGGGATAATTTCATATCGCTTGTTTACAGAGGGATAATTTCATATCACTTTAGCTTTTGAAGAAATAATTTCATATCTCTTTTTGAGAATGTTATGGCGAGGTATTTCGCAATGACTATAACTTTTACGACATAAAGAGGCATTGGATTGAGAGACTTATTTTGATTTCACAAAGATAAGCTAGTATGACTTCGTCAGAAGTTGTTGAGCTCGGTAAGAGCTTTGTGTTTGGGGGGTGGCTGCGCTCGAAGTCGAGCTGCCTACATATCCTTTTAAGGGGATCAAGCCATTTCGTAGTTCGATTATGTTGTCGTACTCCTAGTGGAAGTACTTTTTGAGGTTGATGATGTTCCAAGGTCGTAGTTCAAGTTTCTGGGTTTCCACCGACTTGAGTCGGTAGACCCCGTCCTTTACAACGTCGGTGACCTGGTAGGGACCTTCCCACTTTTCTCCTAACTTCCCAGCGTGTTCTTCCTTTTTATGGTCGAACACTTTCCGTAAGACGAGCTCTCCTACTTGAAACCTTCGAGTTTTGATCTTGGAATCGTAGTAACGAGCTGCGGCTTGTTGGTAGTTCTGGATTCGAGCTAGTGCGAGGTTCCTCCTTTCGTCGACGAGATCGAGCTCGTCAGTTATCATCTTGTTATTGAGTTCCTCTTGTCGTGGGCATTCTTCTTTGCGGATGCTTGACACGAGGATTTCGGCTGGTACTACCGCCTCGATCCCGTAAGCCAGCGAGAAGGGAGTCTCGACGGTGGATTTGCGGGGGGTAGTACGGTAAGCCCAGAGTACGGCTGGGAGCTCGTCGCTCCAGCTTGTTTTGCACTCATTGAGTCTTTTCTTGAGGCTATTCATGATTGCCTTGTTGGCCGCTTCTTCCAGCCCATTCCCTTGGGGATAGCGTGGCGTTGAGTAAGTCAGCTTTATGTTCCACGTTCTGCAGAACTCCTTGAAGGCGTTTGATATGACATGGGAGCCGTTATCAGTGACGATCTCGTGGGGTAGTCCGTGCCGGCAAACGATGTTTCTCCAGACGAACTCCTTAACGTGAACGTCTTTGACCTTTTGGTACGACTCTGCTTCAATCCATTTGGTGAAGTAGTCTGTCATTACCAATAAGTGTGTGGCTTTCTTTTTGCCAGATGCGACTAGGGTCCCCACGATGTCCATTCTCCATCGCATGAATGGGTATGGCGAGGAGATAGAGGAGAGTTTCTCCGATGCTTGGTGGATAATCGGGGCGTGCTTTTGGCACTTGTCGCATTTGTTGGAGAAGGACTCACATTCGGTGGCCATTGTTGGCCAGAAATAGCCTTGCCTTTTGATTCGTACGGCCAGGGCTCGTCCTCCGGAATGGCTTCCGCAGGATCCGTCGTGGGCCTGCGTGATCACGGCTAGGGCTTGCCTTTTGTCGAGGCATTTGAGGTAAGGTCCGGAGAGACTCCTTTTAGAGAGCTCTCCTTGTGTGACACAATACCTTGCACTTTGTACCTTGAGTTTCCGTGCCTCCCATTTGTCGTCCGAACTTCGCCATTTGTAATGTATCGAATGATCGGAGTTCTCCAATCTTCGTCATTGTCAGGCTCGGGTCCTTGACTGGTGGATGCGGCTTGGATTGGTCCGTCGGGGACGTTCGCGACGTACACGGTATTTCTCGGATCAGGATCATCATCAATTTCGATGATGTCGCGACTGGTGTTGCCGAGACATTTTTTGTGCTCGACATCGTCCTTTATGGCAGGCTCGTCCTCTTTCAAGGACAGAGCCTTTAGGGCTATTGTCGATGCTTGGTTTCTCGATCCCCTCGACCGGTATGATCCTTTTAAGGTTAGGATCTGATGTCGATGCTAATGCGGCTAGGGCATCGGCTGCGGTGTTTTCCCCCCGCGGGATCCGTGTTAGATCAAAGAATTCGATCTGTTTGGCGAGCGTATGGACTACCTGTAGGTATGCTTCCATGCGCTCGTCCTTGGCCTCGTAGTCGCCGCGATATTGGCTCATGACCAATTGGGAGTCGCTGAACGTGTCTACTTCTCGGGCTCCTATTGCTATCGCTAGTCTGAGCCCGGCTATTAACGCTTCGTATTCTGCTTCGTTATTTGATGCGGCGAAGCCCAGTCTGAAAGACTGTTCCAATACTTCGCCGGTAGGGGAGACCAGTTTTACTCCGACTCCAGATCCCTGCCTTGAGGAAGCTCCGTCAACGTAGAGTTTCCATTTTTTGGCGGAGGTCGGGTCAAGTTCGACGGTCGGTGGGAGTTCGATTATAAAATCTGCAAGTACTTGTGCTTTTAGGCACGTCCGAGCTTTATATTCTATGTCATACTCGCTAAGTTCGATAGTACATTTGACCAGTCGACCGGACTGGCTTAGACTGTGAAGGATGGTTCTCAGTGGCTGAAAGGTCATTACTATGATCGAGTGCGATTGAAAGTATTGTCGGAGTTTCCGAGCTGATGTCACTAGAGCTAGGGCGATTTTTTCCATGGTGGAGTATCTGGTTTCAGCGTCGATTAAGGTCTTACTGATGTAATACACCGGCCGTTGTTCGTTCTGTTCTTCGCGAACCAGGACTCCACTTACCGCTGCCGTCGAGACAGCTAGGTAGAGTTAGAGGGGTTCCCCTTCTACTGGTTTTGCCAGTATGGGTGGTTCGCTTAAGTAAGCTTTGAGCTGAGTGAACGCTTCTTCGCACTTTTCGTCCCAGAGGAACTTTTTGTTCGCTTTGAGCAAGTGATAGAAGGGCAGACATTTATCAGTCGAACTCGAGAAGAAACGGTTCAGAGCAGCTATTTTGCCAGTCAGGCGCTGGACTTCTCGCGTTGTTCTGGGAGATTTCATCTCTATGAATGTTGCAATCTGTTTGGGGTTCGCTTCGATCCCTCTTTTGGTTACTAGGTAACCTAGGAATTCTCCTGAGGAGACCCCGAAGGTACACTTTGCTGGGTTGAGTTTCATCCCGTATTTATTGAGAATGATAAAACATTCTTTTAGTTGTGGGATGTGATCCTCATACCTGGAAGATTTGACCAGCATATCGTCGATGTAGACTTCCATAGTTTTGCCTAGGAGTCCTGAAAACATCTTGTTGACGAGGCGTTGGTAAGTCGCTCCTGCGTTTTTTAGTCCGAAGGGCATGAATTTGTAGCAGTACGTGCCTCGATCAGTTATGAACGAAGTCTTTTCTTGGTCCTCGGGGTTCATTAATATTTGATTGTACCCCGAGAAAGCGTCCATGAAGGATAGTAGCTGGTGTCCGGCGGTGGCTTCGACCAGCCGGTCGATGTGTGGGAGTGGGAAGCTGTCCTTCGGACATACTTTGTTGAGATCCGTGAAATCTACACAGACTCTCCACTTCCCGTTCTTTTTCTTAACCACTACAGGGTTCGCAAGCCAGTCGGGGTATTTGACCTCTCTGATCGATCCAATTTTTAATAATCGATCGACCTCGTCATTGACGGCTTGAGCTCGTTCCGGACCTAGTTTTCGACGTTTCTGTCTTACCGGTTTGTAGGTTGGGTCGACATTCAGCTCGTGGCTGGTAACGTCGATGTTGATTCCTCTCATGTCTGCTGAAGACCAGGCAAAGGAGTCGACGTTTTGTTTAAGGAATGAGACCAGTTCGTTTTTGACTGGCTCTGATAGGTCGATTCCAATGCCAACGAGTCTTTCGGGATGAGCATCGTCTATGCAAACTTGGGCCGCGAGGTCCTTTGGAGGTCCTATTTGACTCGGGTCATTCGACCTTTTGGTCTGCATGGTGGCGAGCTCGTCCTCTTTCTGTAATTGCTACGCAGGGGATTTTTCAATCTGTTTGTATCCATTCATGTAGCAATGGCGGGAAATCTTTTGACTTCCGTACACGGTTTTTACCCCTTTAGGAGTTGGGAATTTTACGCATTGATGGTAGGTCGATGGTACCGCTTTCATGTCGTATATCCATGGTCGACCTAGAATAGCGTTATAGGGAGCTGGCCGGTCCACTATGACGAACTCTGTCATTCTTCGGACTCCTCCAGCTATCACCGGGGCGAAGAGAGAGCCCATCGAGTACGTTGTTTCGCCAGCGAACCCTACTAGTGGTGTCTTTTCTTCCACGATCTCGGAGTCGTTGAAGTCCATCTTTTTGAACGCATCAAAAAAGAGGACATCTACCGAACTTCCTGTGTCGATCATTATCCTTGAGAGTTCGACATCTCCCACTACTAGACAAACGAGGAGAGCGTCGTCGTGTGGTTTGTCGAGATTGCTTGTCTCGCTCTCGTGGAAAATGATCTCGTGGTCTGGACCGATCATTGGGATTTTCCCCCCTTTGTCAGTTTCGACTCTTCTTTGAAGAGCTTTGATTGAATTGACCGAGTCTTGGCAAAGCTTGGAGCCACCGAAGATGAAGTCGATTCGTTTAGGGGGTATAGCCCGTACACCCCCCCCCCCCCCCCCGCAGAGACGAGGGAGATTGATTCGTGAGCGTAAACTCTTAACGGGAGCCGGAGGTGGGGATAACGCCAAAACTTCCGGGGTGCCGCCTAGGATGAGCTCGCCGAGAATAAACTCAACTCGCTTCCGCGACCCCTGAGGAAGTGTTTCGGGAGATTCCGGCTCCTTTGTCCGTTCTCGTTTATTTTGAGAAGGCCTCTTGGTGTTCGACTCTTTGGTCTGTTTACTTTCCTTTTTGTCGGATGGAGTTTCCTCCTTGACTTCGGAGTCTTGTTTGCTTTCGGACTCTCGCTTTTGAGCCTCGGCTTTAGCTCGAGTATAGCAATCTTCGGTCGAGTGTCGTCTTTTGTTGTGAAATTCACAGAATTTTTCTTTGTCGAACTCGAATTTCTTCGAGCTCTTCGGGCTCTCGACCACATTGACGTTCCCTGATTTACGGGAATCTTTTTTCGAGTTCGAGTTCTGCGAGCCCGAAGGGTTCTTTTCTTTTTGGTGCTTTTCTCTGAGGGTCGTGGTTTCGTCCTCGAGGCGAGCGAAGGCCGATGCGCGATGAAGGGCGTCATCGAGTGTTTGAGGTTCGCGGACTGTTATTTCCTCGCGGAATCTGGTTGAATACCATAGTCCACGTCGCAGTGCTTCTATAGCTACTTCGTCTCGTGGGTTTGCGATTTTGGATTTTATTTCCTTAAATCGGTCGATGTACGAGCGAAGCGATTCGTCGGGTTTTTGGGAGACGCCAAATAGAGCTGCCTCAGTAGTCTTTTCCTCGATAAAGACGGAGTATTGTTTGAGGAAAGCCGTCATGAATTGGGTGAAGTTGTCGATGGACCTTTCTTCCAGTCCGGCAAACCATTCTAGGGCGGAGCCCAATAGGTTTTCGGCGAAGAGCCTGCAGAAAGCCGGCTCTCTCTCCTCGTCGGTAAGGTATACCCTTGCCATCGCTAGTCGGAATGCCCTGATATGGGCTTTGGGGTCCGACTTCCCAGAGAATTCCAGAAATTTAGTTTTCTTGATTTCTCGGATTCTTGCGAAGGCGATCCGGTCTGTGAACGGCGTTTGTCGAGTTTCTTCGATCACTCGATCGATGTCGGGCGCCGCGCTCGTCGCCATGTGAACTTTGGAGCTCAGACTGACGAACTGAGCCTTAGCTTGTTCAATATACTTTCTAAGCATATCGTGGCCGTCGCCTGTCGTAGACGCGAACTAGGCTTGTGCTTGATTGGACATTTGTCCAGGGAAAGCGGGGTCGAGGAGATCGATTGCTGGAAACGATCCCGTTTGGGCGACCTGCAGCGTTCGGAACTGTACCGCGTTTAACCCGTTAACGGGTCCTAAGCTCGAGGCGAAAGCAGAGCCTCCTAGTTGCCTTGGCCAGATATTCGAACTACTCGGAAAAGGTGGTGGCCCGGGTAATGGTCGACTTCCTTATCCGGTTGGATATGTGATCGTTGAATTTGAACCGAATGGGGTTGGAGTCGCGATAGGCGTCATTATAGGGCGAAAGCCGCTATTCGACGTACTGGCGAAATTCCCCGACGATCCCGGTGGAGTTACCACCTGGGAGAAGTCCAAGCGTGTACACGGTGGGGGACTTATAGGGGTTCCTGGATCGCGTGTTGATCTACCCCCTGGTTTTGGCTAGAGATCTCTTCAAGACGGGCGTTAATGCGCCTTTCCTGTTCATCGAGCTGCGCGGCCAGAGAGCGGTTCACAATCTCTTGGGACCGTGCGCTTGCCTCGTTTTTTCTCGTTCGGTTTACCAACAGGCTTAACATCGAACGAATTTCAGCGAGATCATCCGGGCTTTGTCGCTGTGGAGCAGAGGGCAGTGGCGAATTGGGTCTGGTTGTTCCAGATCCGCCTCCAGGGGTGGGAATCGAATCGTTTCTCATCCACACCCAGTTTCTGCTCGGATCGTTAGTTCCTGACAAAACATTTGTCGGGGTTTGGCTCGTCGCGATGGTTTGGGCGACTGAGCCGGCCGGTTCTGAGGTCGTGGAGACTGAGGCAGAGCTCGTCAACACGCCATCGGTCTGACCCATGATTCTTACCCCGGTGGTGTTCTGAGGAACGTTGTCGTCCGTTTGAGGGTGGTCAACCAGTGGTGTGGCGCTGGGAGAGCCAGATTGGTCGGGATTCATCTCGATCTATCGGATCTAAGATCTGATTCTTAAAACAGGAAAAACTATAGATAGTCCCCACAGTCGGCGCCAAATGTGAGATCCGGGATTCACACTAAGAATTTGTATTCGTGGATTTGGACTTTAGGATATATAAATGGTATAGTTTCCTATGAATCAAAGACTTTATTGAGATTGATCGTCGAGATAGAACAAACACAATCGAAAAGAGAGTACAAAGTATGATGATCGAGCTATCTAGTCGAAGTGTTCTGAGTTAGCGTTGGAATATCTTGAATGAATCGCCACTTCTTTAAATAGTCTCGACTCTGATCTCTCTGTTCTGATATTTCGGCCTCTCCTTCGTAACGATCCCCGTGATTCTCGCGGATCAGTTGAACTGGAAAAGACCGAGTCGCTCTATCTCCACGTCGTCTCCTGCCGAGCTTGAGCTCGATCGCCACTTACTTCGGCATCGCTTGGGCCTTGTTAAAGAGTCATCCGTTTGGGCCCAACAAATGAATCGGCTCGTCTCTTCTGTTGGGAATCCGAGCCAATTCTACAGATTCAGAATTCTCGCGAGTTCCCGATAGCCTAGGATCTAGGGTCTAGTTAATTGAATCATGGATCTCACCTCGTGATTACCTGGTGTTTGGCAGCGGAAGATAGATCAGGTAATACGAGATCTACTGCGCCTCAGATGCTGCGCCTCTATCGTAGTCCACACGCACACAAGCTGGAATCCGCCGGGTTGCTAGCGCCGGTGCTCGGATCTCTTTGGGACCTTAGTTTCTAGAGGAAGAGCTTCTGTTTTCTGTCTCAGAAAACTGTCTGGGCGGCTCGTATGTCTTAGGTCGAATAATAAGATCACTTATATATCGACTCTGTCATAAACCGAAACATCAGTTTCGGATTCGCCACTGTGTCGACCGACACATCCATTGGTGTCGATCGACACAAGTCTTGTATCGACCGACGCACCTAATGGTGTCGATCGATACACCTCTTTGAAACTTAATTCGATGCGTATCTAATACACATCGATCAGACCATATGCCAATGATCTATCCCATGCAGAGTATATCCAACTTGCTTAGGTGTGTGACCCTGTAGGTTCACATGATACTGGAATTGAGTTACAACTCATTTGTCATAAGCGGTTTCTAGCAAAACGTTATGACTACCCAGTACCACATGAATTGTCCGATCTCGACAGTACAACTATCTCTAGAGTTCGTACAATGTGATTTCAGGACATAATCCCAACAATCTCCCACTTGTACTGGAATCACCTATTCCTATAATCCCTTCGTCACTATATCTCGATATGGCATAAGGCAAGAGACTGTGTCATCCTTATTATAGCCAACATCATGTTCATCGAACTTCTGATCTATACTGATAAACAAACGACTGACAATCACCTCGTTTGAGCACGGCCATGCATTTTCTCAGTATCAAATCTTCGATGGGCCCTGAGATATTTATCTCCCGTTATCCAGGAGGGACAAATCCCATCTTGTTCCATCCCTGTTTCTACACATACTTCATGATACGCACAAGCAATGCCGTTATAGCCGCCAGTTACGGAACGACGTTTGACAAGGTCAAAGCGCACCAATGCATATGCTAGAAAGCATGATGAACTCAGGTCTAAGGACTATACTCTATAGTCGTAATGAGAACCTCCCATGACACTTATATATAACTATCCTGTGGAGTTCTCATTAAGCGGGTCATGTCCGATCATATGTTCACCAACATATATCTATGTGACTGACTGTGATAATCATATCATTGACTCCATGAAACTTAGTCCAACAGTCACCTCACATACTAGTCTGCGCGGTTGTTAGTGTCCCATTTTAACAACCTTGACTAGGGACAATCATAATTTATGTCATCTTTTACTTATAGGGTTTCATGATCAAGTCTTCGATTTGATGACCTATAAGATGACCATAAAGTACTTTGGGACCATTATTTAATTATCCAATAATTGAATAATACTGATGTCAGTTTTAACTTACACAAACACTGCCAAAGCATGTCTATGTAAAGTTTACAACATAACTAAAATAACTCCCACTAGAATCAAGATCATCTCTTTAGATATCTTATACCTACAGCAACAGAATAAATTCCGTGCTTAGGTTGTGGGAGAGAGTGCGGTGCTATTGCTTGAAACAATTTCAAAAAATTACACCGCCATTCAGATAAAAGCACTATTCTACGGTCTACTGCTTGGAGCCTTTCCAACAGTTAGCACCGCTATTCAGACAAAGGGACATAACCAGGTGGGAACCGGGAATCGTCTTTGTCCGACTAACTACTTTCAACTGGTTCGTCACTTTATCAGTTCACCACGAACCTATCCTTAGTGTTTCTCAACACTTGGGATATTTCTGGTAACTATTCAGTGACTATTACCGGAGTACATTGGTATTTTCTCGTCATACTTTATGCTTAAGCTGCATCTAGACGAGCGCAAAATATGGCATTCATGATGGATTTTATTGCATCAGCATAAGTAATCACACTCATTAATACTAGTTCAGACAGTGTTCAAAACACTTCTTCTTGCTAATATCGTTACTAGCTCAGCCAGTGTCCAAGACACTGCATCTTGCTTGGATAATTGCCATAAGACCTTTGGTATGAGGCCATTCTTGGAATCAAGCACATTTGAATTGTCCAATACCTTATGAACATAAGGATTTTTACACGATCCAATTAGCCTACTTAATCTATGTCAATAGATTCTTATTCCAAGAATTCATTCGGCTACTCCCATGTCTATCGTTTAAGTTTGACTTCCGACCCAAATCTTGACAAGACTTTAGCGTCGGAACGTCGTTTGTGAGATTCAAGTATGTTATCTACATACTATGTGAGAATTGCCATTACGCTCCCACTAGTCTCCTTGTAAACGCATGGTTTCTTTTTCTTTCTGATCAAGTCAAAACCTTTGACCAATCTGTCAGAATGTTGATTCCAACTCCAAGATGTTTGTTTCAATCCAGAAATTGATCGGTGAAACTAACATGCATACCCAGGCAATTTTCGGAGTTGGGCCTCACCATCGCTTCTTCGAATTTCGCATGTTTGTCACTTTTCAATGATCAGCAGATCATGACAATAGGTTACGAGATATCACTCTCGAGTTAGTGACGGATCCTTTCGGATCTGCGAATTTCAGGCTCCACAGGTGCAGATCCTACAGCACTTTGTAGATCTCACCGCTGCTCTTCCTTATCAGGTCGAGCAGCTTACTGTGTTTATCGAATTTCTTCGATGTGTACTTTTACTCCCACTGTTCCTTTTGAAAGTATCACCTTTCTTAAAAGACACAGTTCTGGATAACAAAAGTACTAAGCCTTGGTTTCCTCAGGACAACCAGCGAGGTAGAACTTATCAGATATGGATTCAAGTCTGTTTGTTGACTGCTGTCTTACACAAACCTTGCAATCCTAATTAATCAGAAAAACAAATTGGAAATCACCCAGTCCACATCTAATGTGGTGTTTTTCACTGATTCTGATAGAAATCTTTTTCTGCGCAAAGACAGACATTTCAGGACGTATTCTTAAATCATTATGGAAGATTCATGTGATTCATCATTAATCGAATCATGTCTCATAAGATCTGATTCATTCTTTCAGATGATCACTCAATTCTTGACTCTAGTATTTTCCTCCGCGATTCAATCGAGGATCTCAATACTTCTGTCAAACTGGTTCTACACTTCATCTCGGAACTCCCTTAAGGGATTCCAGCTTGTGTCTCATCAAATGAACACAGCCATGCTTATTGAATCCATCAATAAAGTAATGAAGTACAGAATATTTCCTTTGGCAATTATGCTAGTTGGGCCGCATACATCAGTATGTGTAGGGCCCAATAAGCCTCTGGCCCGTTTCCTTTTAGCTCTGCTAAATGGGCCTTAGTCATTTGGTCCAGTGAACAGAATTCATATCTCAAATGATTAAAATCAAATGAGTCCAAAACTATGGATTTACTGAATCCGCTTCACTCTTGTGGTTAAATGACTATACCAAAGAAAAGTCGAGTTCGAGTCATCAGACTTAAACCGTTTGGTATTTATGTTATATTTTAACTCATGTTGGTTTAAGATATAAAACCCATTCTAAACGGGGTGCTACCATTAAATATTTCATTAAGATCAAAAGAAAAAAACTTGTCTTTTATCAAAATGAAAAACATCCAAATTCTTAAAAGAAAATGAAAGACATTTCTGCACAAGGCAGATACATAGCAACAATTACTTAATTTCTAAAACCAAGTATGAAATGTTCCTACAAGTGAAGAATCTCTACGGCTTATGTAGCAACCATTGCTTCAACCAGACACGTAGTTCCACTTGTCCTTTCTTCAACGTTCTACTGTCGCTTAGGTCCTGCATATTTCAAAAATATCAGTACCACAACAAGTATCCAATACTTATGTAGAACTTGAATTAATAACACAATACCTGAAGAAGAAGTACCATACATCTTCTCCATCTCTTGTGAATCTTCCAAGAATTTATTGCAATCTCTCTTCCAATGCCCCGACTCATTACAGTAGAAGCACTTACTAACACCAGATGGGCTTGACTTGGGCTTAAAAGATGACACAGGCTTATCCTGATTCCAAATCTGGACGGCCTTGCCTTCACCCTTGTCTCTACAAGATCACTCATGTTGGTTTAAGATATAAAACCCATTCTAAACGGGGTGCTACCATTAAATATTTCATTAAGATCAAAAGAACAAAACTTGTCTTTTATCAAAATGAAAAACATCCAAATTCTTAAAAGAAAATGAAAGACATTTCTGCACAAGGCAGATACATAGCAGCAATTACTTAATTTCTAAAACCAAGTATGAAAGGTTCCTACAAGTGAAGAATCTCTACGGCTTATGTAGCAACCATTGCTTCAACCAGACACGTAGTTCCACTTGTCCTTTCTTCAACGTTCTACTGTCGCTTAGGTCCTGCATATTTCAAAAATATCAGTACCACAACAAGTATCCAATACTTATGTAGAACTTGAATTAATAACACAATACCTGAAGAAGAAGTACCATACATCTTCTCCATCTCTTGTGAATCTTCCAAGAATTTATTGCAATCTCTCTTCCAATGCCCCGACTCATTACAGTAGAAGCACTTACTAACACCAGATGGGCTTGACTTGGGCTTAAAAAATGACACAGGCTTATCCTGATTCCAAATCTGGACGGCCTTGCCTTCACCCTTGTCTCTACAAGATGTCTCAAATCTTTTACCCTTTTTGATGTTTTGCTCTGCTGTCTTGAGCATGCCATGCAGCTCAGTCAACGTTTTCGTCAAGCCTTTCTTGATATAGTTCTTAATGAACCTATCATAGCTTGACGGCAGTGACTGCAGAATGATGTCAGTAGCCAACTCTAAGCTGACAGGACATTCCAGTTTCCCCAGGTTATCAACGTAACCCATCAGTTTAATGACATGAGGACTTACTTGAGCATCCTCTGGTAGCTTGCACCCAGTGAGAGACTTCACCATCTGGAATCTCTCAACTCGTGCCAGATCCTGAAACTTCAGTTTCAGGCTGGTGATCATCTCTATTGGCGACTCCATGTTCTCGTATTGACTTTTTCAAGTCCGAGTTCATGGTAGCCAATATCAGACCACGCACATCTACCACATCAATATAATGCTTATTCCAAGCATTATATGCTGCATGCGAGCGATTGGTCCCAAGCCTTTCTGGAAGAGCTTTCTCAAGGACATAGTCCTTGCTCTCCTGCTTGAGAATGAATCTCAGATTCCTATACCAATCCAGGAAGTTCGATCCATTTAACTTGTCCTTCTCAAGGACGGATCGCAACGAGAAAGTAGTCATAGACATAAGCTGAAATCCAAGAAAAACAAAGATTTAGTTATGTGCATGATGAGAAATCTTATCGAATAAGAAAACTCGCATTATATTCAAACAATGTTTCCTCTATGAATATAATAATCCAAGATCCTCAGATCACTAAAATCCGAGTGGGCGACTCGCCGTTACTCAAAATTCAGTTATCTAGGTAAGCAAATCATTGCTAATTGTACTCAGTACAACTCTTGGTTGTGGATGAGACAAACTATGTCTAATCCACTCTGATGTCTCTGGACTCAGAACTTCCGATAGCCCAGTCAAGTAAAACCAACCTTTTCTGTCTTGTGATCATTGACAGTTGCACTGCAAGTCTGTCAAAGACCACCTGCCTCACTCACGTTGCAGTGGATACCAAGGACTCCAAGAATATCCAACAAACGACACAAGTTTTGACAGTAGACAAGATTAGGCAAGACATCAATGTTACTTGATATTTAGTTGAGGAAACTAAACCCAAAAGTTTTAGCAAATCAATTTCTTAGGTCATGTAATTGTTGATGTTAATGCACTGCAAGTCCATCAACGTTATTACCTGCCTTACTCATGTAATTGTGGACACCAAGCTCTTGGCTAGACATCACACAACGAAATGAGTCTTGACAGTTGACCATATTGAAGCTAAGATTTAATCAAGGTTTTGGTCGAGTTTGGTTTCTGCAAATTCAAGGTTCAATAACCAGAATTCCGAGCACTGTGTCGATCGACGCAGACTTTGTCTGTCGATCGACATATCCAAACAAAACCGGATTTCAATGACCGGTTAATTCAATTAACCCGGTTCATCGAACCAGTCATGTCGATCGACACAACCCATGTGTGACGGTCGACATAGACCTAAACCGAAGATCGTTTTGATAACCGGTTCAATTCAATTGAACCGACTTATCAGATCAAACTGATCTTAACCAATCGGTTTATACTAATTGGGATAATCAGTTCAATCCAATTGAACTAACTCATCCAATTTAAACCGTTTAAACCAGTTTCAACTGATTGCAATAACTAGTCCAATTCAATTGAACCGACTTATCCAATCAAACTGATTTATCCCATCGGTTCATGCTAATTGAGATAATCAGTTCAATCCAATTGAACCAATTCATCCAATTTGAACCGATCTATTCGGACTTAACCAAGCATGATAACTGGTCCAATCCAATTGAACCGATTAACCATTCGCTCGGTCTGTGTCGACCGACACAAACCTGTGTCGATCGATACGTGACCGAATCTGCTCTGTGTCGACCGATACACAACCTGTGTCGATCGACACAGAAGGCTTTCGGTTTTTCTTCGCGAAAAAACCCTAGCCGCCGAATCTTGTCGTTTTCGCCGTTCTGTGTCGACCGACACACCTAGTGTGTCGATCGACACTGTGCGAAAACACAGACTCGAGCTTGATCGAAATCGATCGGACCTGTTCAATCTAAACAACTTGTTCTAGCGAATCTAAATCATCAAATTCAATAAACAGGTCTGATTCAATGATAAAACCCTAAGGCTCTGATACCATTGTTGGGAATCCGAGCCAATTCTACAGATTCAGAATTTTCGCGAGTTCCCGATAGCCTAGGATCTAGGGTCTAGTTAATTGAATCATGGATCTCACCTCGTGATTACCTAGTGTTTGGCAGCGGAAGATGGATCAGGTAATACGAGATCTACTGCGCCTCAGATGCTGCGCCTCTATCGTAGTCCACACGCACACAAGCTGGAATCCGCCGGGTTGCTAGCGCCGGTGCTCGGATCTCTTTGGGACCTTAGTTTCTAGAGGAAGAGCTTCTGTTTTCTGTCTCAGAAAACTGTCTGGGCGGCTCGTATGTCTTAGGTCGAATAATAAGATCACTTATATATCGACTCTGTCATAAACCGAAACATCAGTTTTGGATTCGCCACTGTGTCGACCGACACATCCATTGGTGTCGATCGACACAAGTCTTGTATCGACCGACGCACCTAATGGTGTCGATCGATACACCTCTTTGAAACTTAATTCGATGCGTATCTAATACACATCGATCAGACCATATGCCAATGATCTATCCCATGCAGAGTATATCCAACTTGCTTAGGTGTGTGACCCTGTAGGTTCACATGATACTGGAATTGAGTTACAACTCATTTGTCATAAGCGGTTTCTAGCAAAACGTTATGACTACCCAGTACCACATGAATTGTCCGATCTCGACAGTACAACTATCTCTAGAGTTCGTACAATGTGATTTCAGGACATAATCCCAACATCTTCGTCTTTGATCCTGGATCGGGCTCATAGATATGAGCCTTTGTCTTATTTTTTAATGGGCCGGATTTCATAGAGGGAAATCCAGTACCCACAACAACCTAGAGGCACACAACGGTTTAATTCTTTTAACCCTACGGTTCTAGCATGCATCTCTGAACCCTAATTCGGTTTACAATCATTTAATCCGTTCAATTAACAATCACTCAGTCAAATTCAGTTACGAGTATGCAAATCCCTAATTCTACGGTTTCTCATTTCCCGGTCTATATGCTTCTAACTACTTTCACGTTTTGAGTCAACTCACAGTGAATAGGGCGGAATGACGGCATGGATGCGGATATGACTTCCCGAGACCCTGAACTAGAATCCGAACCTCCCGAACACACGAACACGAACCCTGAAAACTCCTGAACATCTCTAGAACCGGCTGAAACAGAACTGGCCGGAATCGATGCGTTGACCGGCGTTGACCACGGTGTCGACGGGTGGTTGACCGGCTTTGACTCCGGTTGACCCAAGTGACCTACTAATCCAATACAATCAAAACCAAACTAAATGAACCGACTAAACAAGCTTCCAGTTGAACCAGTTAAGTTAAACCGGTTGTGGTCAACCGTTGACCGGGTTGACCAAAGCTTTGGCCACGTTTTAACCAACCCTAAACCAACCCCATTTCTGAACCAAACCACCCATAAACATACTTGAAGTACCGGCTACAATCTGACGGCGGTGGAGCTTCTCTGGTGACTTGCGCCGGCATTGACCGGCGGTGGAGCTTCTCTGGTGACCGACACCGGCATTGACCGGCGGTGGAACTGCGTTGACCGCGACGGAGGAGAGCTTTTCCGGCGGCTGAGGAGGTGATCTACCCACTAAAATGATCACCAAGAGAAGAACTACCCTCTGGTAGCAGCAAAGGAGTGAGAACCGGTGGAAGAAGAGAGAGAAAGATGGTGGTGTCTCCCCGGCAAGGTTTTCCGGAGAGATCTCCGGCGAACCGGCTGTAGAGACGGTGAAATATGATCGGAAATTGTAGAGGAGATCAATAGGAGTTGAATGGTCTTGGTATGGAGTGATTTGGGTTTATGGTTTGAAAGTTATGGACTTTCTTGTGGCTCAAGTCATGAAGAACACTAAGGTGTTCTTCAGTTTTTCTTTAGATCTTCAAAGAGTTTCTGGAAAAACTGGATGAATGTGATGAATCTGGATGAATAGAGAGAGAGAGGGGCTCCTGGGTGAGGTTAGAGAGAGGTTGAGAGGATTGAAATGATCCAACAATAAGTCTTTTTGGTTATAAGATGGGTTATTTCTTACGTTCATGCACAAGAACCATGCAAATGCATGCAACTACATAAGGTGGCGCCATCTGTGAATGACACCTGTCCTCAGAGGTGTCTTTGTGACAACAAATCAGGCAATTAACCCCTAAACCATCCCTTAATCCCTAATTCATCCATTGCTCGGTTTGCTCGGTTTCGAGTTTATTATTTTAGAAACTCCTTTTCTGTTCTCATAAATCTTCAAACCTTCAAAACGGATTCTCCTTAATTTTAGATAAATTTAGCAACTTGAATCACCTCATTTGGAGTTCCGTAGCTCCGGTTATGAATTTCCGAAGTTTTCTCTGTTTAATCGGTTTCCATTCCCGACAAGTCAAAAAACCCGTTTCTGCTCCGTTTCTTTCACTTCTGGTCTTGTAAATATTCTTTATGTTGTAAAACAAGAACATTTGCCCCGTCTCGATTTCCGTCTCATATTTTGGCAAAATTACCATTTTACCCCTGAACTTTGGCAAAATTACAATTTTGCCATTGTTGACTTTTCTTCTGCCCGTTGACCATATTTTTGGAAACAGGGTATTACACATAAAGTCACTACGACTCGCAAATATACTCACTGGGTCTCTATGACTCCACACAAGAACAATAGGTCAACAACAAAAATAACAACCCAAACGAATCCTGAAACCATCTCGCAAGTCTTATCACCACTAAAATCAACACCAAACCCATAACACAACCAACCTAACCGACTCTACCCGGAATAGGTAACCACAACCTAACCGTCCCGAGACCGAAATATGTAACAACAATCTCAACAATTCAATCAATAATAAACAATCTCAATTCTAGAACAACTCTACTATTGAATTCTCAATTCATAAACTTAGATTTATTTATTTAAGATTTGACCGAAAAAATTATTTTCTTAGGTTTAATTTTATTATTAATTCCAGTTAATTACATAATTCCAATTAATTATTAGCTTAAATTTAGTAAACTTACTAACTTCTTAACCCATTTAAATTCTACTTTCAAATCTAGTTATCTATTTAAATTCTTTATCATTCAATTTGTCTATTAATTCCCTAATCCGGTTTCTTCAAGTCATTTCTATTTAACCATAGTTCAATTATTTATCTTATTTTTCTTTTTAATTTCTTATTATTATTTATCTATATTAATTCATTTATAGGTTCGATAAATGTTTATTTTTATAGTTCTTATTTTACTTTACTTTTTATTTATGCATATATTTCCTAAATTCATGCAGTTATATATGATCGATACATATACTATACTAGCCAATCAACGATCAATCAATTATTTTAACTAGGCAGTCAACATGCCTTTTTAGAATTTAAACGTGCAATGGATATTTATATTCATATCCAGTTTATTTAATTTTCGATTATTTAATCATCCTAACCGTTGTACTTCCAAATTCAATTTCAGGTATTTATTCCTAAGACTCTACGGTTGCACGTTCGAGATTCTATATGCAGGTTCGATCTACCCTAGTTCACAAGCAATCACACATAACATCTCACAATGGTAAGTGGACAAATTTGACCTGGAGAAGGATGAACGGAACCTGAGACCCTCGAGCCTCGAACCCTAACAAAACCCATTACAGTTAATGTTGACCTACAACTGACCGGCGTTGATCCTAGGTTGGTCGGCGTTGATCCAACTGTTGACCGTGTTGACTCCGACAGGTTTTTGGTCAAATCCTCAAGCGGTCCTCCGACGAGGGATAAAGGTAAACCAGCGAGAGAATGGTGGTTTTCCGGTAACGGCTTCAACGGTTTTCCGGCGATGTCTCCGACGAACTCCGACGAATATTCCGGCGAGCTCCGATGGCAAAAGATGGAAGATATGATGATGGTCCGACGAGGGATTAGGCTAGTGTTTAAGGTTAATTAGTGTTTAGAGATTCTTAAGAGTGATTAGGAAGTGTTTAAAGTTTAATTAGGGGATTAAGGATGAATATTTTAGGTTACTTGGGAAGGAAGAAATTTATGGAAATGGTGGTGGTGGTGGACGATGGGGAGAGAAAAAGGAATGGGTTTGTGCGTATTTTTCTGTTGGAATTCTCCTCCTTTTATAGCTGAGAATCAGTTCTCATGCAAGCTCTATGGAGTGACACCTTGCATGAATATGTGTCACTTTGCATGGGAAAATGCATGCATAAGGACACATCATTTCCCCTTGTGATACATTGCACCATGTAATTCTATGAATCAATCTCCAGCCATGCCAAGTATAACCAATCGCCAATCTTCATACGTCACCTCGTCTTGTGTCCCGACTAATATTGTTCCGTGATTCCCAAGAAATCGTAGATAAGTCCACAAAAATCCGCAACTGCCATTTTCTTAAATTTTTTTAAGTTCCAAAACTATTTCTCCATAGATTTTAGTTCCGCCTTGACTCCCTTAGACTAGAAATCACCAAAATATGTTCCTCGTAGGTTTTAACGGTTTATCGATTACTTTTCCCGATAAACCATAATTTTTTCAAAAAATATGTCTTTAATATTTTATCTTCTAAATAATTCTCAAATCATTTTTGATAATTACTTTGACCTCTGCATACTTCTCTGGTCCCACTTTTCTATAAATTATGAAAATGCTCATTTTCGTCGATTTCTCCAATCAAGTGATTTTCCATCGATGTTGATGTTTATGTTGAGATGAGTTATCACATTCTCCCCTTCTTACATGAATTCGACCCCAAATTCTCCGCTGACTAAAATCCATACTCCGAAACTGATCTCATGAATCATGCTGCTCCTTTCAGAATCTAACTCCACAAAACCGTTCCTTAACTCTGAAACTGATTCCAAAACTCTGTTGCCTCCATTCGAACCTCTTAACTTTGATTTCCCAAATGCACTGCTATGACTGAATCTTTTACCTTGATCCCATAACTTTGATGCTTCACTCCGACGTATCCACAAAACCTCTGCAATATCTCAAGCCAATAATGATTTATGAATCACTAAAACCTATCATGCTCGAGCTGACACCTCTGACCCTTTTCTGATAACCATATGATCCTTCCATTAACCAATTCTGAAGAAGCTTCACTTTACTCATTTCTGCTCTGAGTGCAACTCTGAACTGATGCCTTTACCAATAACAACTCCACAATCTTTCCATCTTTGGTGATTTGCGTTGGTCTCATGTTCACTTATGCGGTCACAATCATGACCCTTGCAAACGCTTAAAGTTACCAACTAAATGCTAGATGCTATAAAATCAACTTATGTACTGATGTTACTTTTCTTATACAATTATTGGTAGTTAGCCACACAACAATCAAACAACAACTTGTGTGGCTAACTATCAATAATCTATAGTTCCATACATGTGTCAAATAAGTAACTAACTAAAAAATAATCAAATTCCAAATCTTAGTTTAACCTTTTTTTTGAACAACAATCTTAGTTTAACCTAATACTCTTCCCTAACCAATTCCAAAAACCAATTTCATATATTAAGCTGATAACCTACAATCCTTCTAATGCAACGCTACTATACCACCAATCGAATCAATTAACTCCCGACTAATGCAATACTGCTCTTACGCTAATCAACCATCACATTCAATGAGATCTAATAATACCATGATGCAGTATGCAATGCACAACAACGACAATCCTTACGGGTTCAAATTAACCGTCCATTCAAACTACCACTCGCTTCCACAAATTATGAAAATGCCTTTTTCGCCAATTTCTCCGATCAAGTGATTTCTCGTCGACGTTGATGTTGATAAGGGTTATCACAGTAACCCTGTGCCATCAGTCTAGCTTTATTCCTCACAATGTTTCTGTCTTCATCAATTTGTTCTTGAAAACCCATTTTGTACCAATAACATTCACATGGTCACACTACAAGAAATAAGGGCAATGATAGCACTATACGATAGCGCAATTTTTGTTTCTGCTATCAATGAGAATTTGGGGGTTTTGGTTAGTCATTCCTAGCATTTTAAAAACGCTATGAGGGAAAATTAATTAGCGGGTAATGAAATTCTTTTAAGCGCCACAATTTGGTAAAACTTAAGCGACATACTTTGCTGAAAAACCAATCTTGTAGCGCAAAAAATTTTGTCGTGTATCACAAAAAAAAGAAACGAAAATCAGAAACATAAAAAAATTACCTTTACCAATTCAGCACCGGTGAGGAGACTGGCGACCTCTGTAGGTGCGATTAAGACCTGATATTCGTCTCATTCCGATCAATTTCTAATTTCGTTTTGGGTCTAAATCGATTTCCTTCATCCTCACTCTCGTTTGTCTTCGAAGGTCTCGTCCTATCTCGTTAATTCCAGCTGAATCTCGTGCGTCTCACTCCAGCTGAACGAAGACAAAACGGTACCTGAATCTCGTTTCGTTACCTCTTTCGATTTTGATTCTTCTTTGTTGGGTTCATGGTGTTTTAATTACCTTTTTTTTTTCTCGATTTCGATTTCGATTTCATCTGCTCTCATTCGATTTTGATAACTCAGCAAGGTTCGATTGTGTTTAGGGATTCCATCTTACTTATTTTGATTACCTATTTTGATTTCGTTTATTGCATGTTGTTGTTTTGATTTCTAAAAATATATAACTTTCTATCGTGGTTATTTTTCATTCATATATATGTTTATTTTACTGTAATTTGTCTCATGTTTTTGAGGTTTTAGCAAGCTCAATATATAACGAAGAAGGTTCACATTGAAGATAAGCAAGAGATTGAAAGTAAACAGGTAATGTCAGTTCAAGATCAGTTTATATTTTAGCTTTAACAGTGTTTTTCTTTTAACTCCGATAGTAACTACTTTTGGTGTGTAAAGTTATTGGGTTTCTTTAACTCGGTTGTTAGTTTTAGTATAAGAAAGCTTGATTATTTTGTTTGAAATTACTTTAACTCACCTAAGCTTCTGTTTTGATATACTAATTAAGTTAAATGCAGCATAACAATTTTAATCATTCATCTGCAGGCTTTATTTTGGTTGAAAGAGCATTGAAAGGAAGCACAAATCAATCTCCATATCTTCTACAGGTTAGTCTGATTCAAATTAAGTGAAGATTTTGAATGGATGATTACTTTGAAGTGGTTGTGATGATTTCCTTGCTAAATTAAAAATGTCTTACTCTGGCTTGTTTGTATGTGTGTACTGGTCATGATGCGTTTGTACAGATGTTGCTTTGAAAAACAGAGATTCATTATTAATCTTGACTTTTCCGTTTGATATTTTTGGGTTGTTTAAAACAAACATCAAAGTAAACTCTTGAAAAACAGAGATTAATTGTTGAACAAATGGAGATAAGCCTCTGCACTTCAAGATGGATAATCTGCGAAAATCCACAATTGATGGTCATGGATTTAGTGTTCAGCTAGAGCAAGAAGTTCAGATTGGTGAATCCACAATTTGATAGTGGAGAAAAGAAGATGGTGGTTCCTCAGAAATCTACTCTAACATCTTCAGAGCCTGCAACTGCTCATAAGCAGAAAGCTCCAAAAATCAGATCTCCACCAAAGCGAAGGTATGCATCCTCTAAAATTAATCCTCCTAACTTCATTGTTGTGATTTCAGGTAAACGCTTTATCCCACCCAAGCTACGCTCCCACCCTGGATCTATTCCCTCACTACTTGGACGATCCCATGCTGATACTGATACTTCCCCCACACTTAGCAACTGTCCTAAGTAAACTCCACAATATGGACAGAGCATCCAAATTCTGAATTAGCTACTTGGATTATTGACATCAGATTTATTGGTGCAGCGAGATTTGGTTAATTGATTAGAAAAGAACATAGCTGAGCAAATTACCTATTCGCAAAGAGATTTGGCTTAGGGAATTTGTGAACGAAAGAACCTGAATTAAATGCATGTTTAGAACTCTAGAATTCGCAAAGATATTTGGTCTTCTAGGTTGTTAGACATAGTTAGCATTCGCAGCGAGAGTTGGTTTGTTATATGATTGTGATTCTAGTTCTAGAACATTGATATCTGAATCATGTTGATTGATTGATATGTGTTCCTGATTTCCTGAGAACTTCCCTAAGTCTAGCGCCCTCGTTAATTGATCACACACTGTTTTCTTACTTGCTTTCTTTACTGCTTTCATCTGTCTTGCTTAGCTTAATTCGACTGCATACAATCTATCGCGTGAAACTTGAGTCTATGTGGATTCAATACCCTTTATACTACGATTGCATATATGTGCACTTGCAGTTAGAATAGGGATAATTTTTGACCAATTGATAGGTGTAAGTTTTAACCCTATTCTAACTGCAAGTGCACAGTGATGTAGTTGTAGTACTTAGGGTATCGAATCCACAGGGACTCCGGTCAACGATAGAATTAAAACAGAAGAGATTAAACTAGGAGAAAGCAAAGGTGATTAAACTAAAAGCAGAGCAGAAAAGTAAATCAGTAGCAGGCGAGTTTGTAAGCAAGGAAGCAAAGCGTTAGGTTTCAGGAATTCTCAGGAAATCAGGAACGCAAGCAATCAATCTATCTAGATCTAATCGATAACTGTTCTAGAACTCAAACACGAATATAGAATTAACCAAATTCCTTTGCGATAATTCTCTAAGTCTAAGTGCAGCAAACCAAACTTTCGTTTGCGAGAACTAACAGATTAAACCAGCCTTAATTCCAAGTTTGATATGTTCACAATTAACCAAAACCAAACTTTCGTTTGCGAGAAGTTTAATTGCTTATCTAGGTTCTTTCTAGTTAAATTAACCAACTTCCGCTGCATTAATCAACCTAACATCATAATTCTGATTAGCTACTTCAGATTAAGCATTAAGAACAACTTAGATAAAGAACTAGCAGATATGAATCCCTACAGATTAATTAAACTATAGTTCCATGAAATCCCTAATGAGAATCCTTCAACCTAACAGGTAAACTACTCAGACATGTTCATCGAGACAGAAAATATCATAAGTAGAAAACCAAATATCATAAAACGAAGTAAAGATCTGGGGTTCAAAATCCTTTCTCTTTCGAGAACAGGATCAGCCCCTAAAACTCTCTCTGAATAAAAATAAAGCGTAGCCTAAACAATGGCTCAAAAACCCTAATATATTGGTCTAAAGTCGGCTGGGGGCCTTTTTGCAAGTATGGGAAGTTTCTGGGCAAAAACTGTAATTTCTGGAAAATGCAGATTTTTGGGCGCAGAACTGCGTCGACCTAGTGCAGAACTGCAACGATCGTTGCACTGCGAAAACGCAGCCAGTGAACTCTGTGAAGTCTCTAAATAGTGCAGAATTGCTCCAAATGCTCCCAAAACGTCCAATTAGGCTCTAGATGTCCTTAAACCTGTAAAACACATGAAAAGACTCCAAAACATAGTAAAAGACTCGATAAATAACACATGTACCATGGTTAAAAACCCTAAAATCCATGGTATATCAACTCCCCCACACTTAGCCTTTGCTTGTCCTCAAGCAAGTAAAGAACCAAAGCATAAGAAAAGAAGTTTGAAAACACAGAAACTCATTTCGTCCTAAGAACTTTCACAATCACATTCACTCAGTAAGCCACTGAAAACTTTCCTACAGAACTCAAGACCACAATATACTTCCCCCACACTTAGCAACTGTCCTAAGTAAACTCCACAATCACATTCAAGCATTCAAATTCACCCTACTGACTTCTGCAAGTATTTAAGTGCGGTCTCACCTAAGGAGTATCGATCAAAGGGCACCTGGATTCTTACCTCATCAGCTCTAGACCACCAAACTATCTTTCTCTAGTCCCTTTCTTCTCTTTCCCTTCCTTAACAACTGATTTTTCCCACATTGGGTATCATTTTATTTTTTTATCAGTGTTCTTCCCGTTATGGGGTGTACTTTGGACACATTCCATGGATCGCATAAGAGATAATAGTGTTTGCTACTACTCCCATGACCACTTCGGAGTTACTAACTCATCCTCAGTTTATTATCTTTTTTTTCTACTTTATGGAAGGGGAGAAGGGAACTAAATAGGACAGGTTTACAGGCTGTGTCAGAACTAACAAGGGAATCCGACACAAAGTATACCAAGCCCTTAGGTGAGAAATCTAAGTCAGTATTAAATTGAAGTCAGTAAAAGGATCCTCTGATACCTGAAGTGATGTGGGTGTTCCCAGTAGGTTGATCTGTGTCTGAGTTTTCTAACAGTCATAGAGGCTCTGCAAGTCTGTCCAATGGTCACTTAGTTCCTGTTCAAGCGAAAATTTTCCTCGAAAAATCATAGTTTCATACAAATTTTGACTCAATAAAACAATGTTTTTGAAAAACTAAGAAAACAAAAGCGTGCGTCAGTAGCTTCCTCCCCCACACTTAAACTACACTGTCCCCAGTGTAATCAAAGCATGAGCTCGGTGAAAGAATAATCAAATTGAAGAACAAACCGAAAAGTTGCAGAATACTTACCTGTCGTCGCCCTGCGTCGATCGATGCCCAAGGGTGTCGATCGATGCAAGGCGATTATCGCTCGCGGTTATGTAGATAACCGATGTCTGAACCGCAATCAATTCGTTAAACCGTAAATCGCGACTGCATCGACCGATGCACAATGTGTGTCGATCGATGCAATGCGATTATTCCTGTTTCCCTCAGCTCTGAACACACTTAAACAGAAAAATTAAAAATACCAAATCAAAACGAAAGAAAACAAAAACAAAAAAGAACCTAACAGTGGGTTGCCTCCCACTCAGCGCTTGTTTTTAGTCATTAGCTTGACTATTGGAAGAGATTTGATTCAAGGCGGTTTCAACAGAGACTTTGAATGTCTCTGTGAATATCTCTTCATCCAAGGAGGTGTATAGGCATTATGATCATGAGGCTTTCCAAGGAATGAGAAATCATAATCAGGGCGGGAGCGAAGCTTGGGCGGTCTACTGCGTTTTCCTGCATTCAAAACAATATGATCAGAAGGTTTAAGCTTAGATGATTTGTTCCTTACCTTTGATGCAGATCTGATGTTTGGGGCTTTCTGCTTATGAGCAGTTGTAGGTACTGAAGATGTTAGAGCAGGTTCAAGAGGAACTGCCATCTTCTTCTTTCCACTATCAGATACTGTAGTTCCACCAATCTGAACTTCTTCTTCCAGATGACCATCAGTGGAGATCATCTTCTTTGCATGAACTCGCGAAGCTTCAACTGGTGGTGTTTTATTCACCTTCTTATCCATCACTTTCATGCACTTGACTACACTCTGCTCATGTTTAGAGGGTTTAGGAACCTTAGGATATGGCACAGGGGGCTTATAGACTCGTTCTGGTACTGTTGCAGGCTTCTGGTCACGTTTGCGTTTTGTGTCGATCGTTGCATGATGTGTGTCGATCGATGCAAGGCGATTCTGTTTTTCGCAAGAACTCGAAATTGCCGTCAGAATGGCGTGTCGATCGACACTAAGGGGGTGTCGATCGTTGCATGTATCAGGCAGACAATATTCATCCAGAAAATCCGAGATTATGCTCTCTTCTTCACCTAGCAACTCAATCTCATCCCCTAAGGTCACATCTTTGATGGATTTGTATTGTTCAGCTTTCCTAGCTTCATTATGCCTTTGTACTGCTCCAGCTGTTGATATTCATACATTTTCATGCATTTAGGCTTGTATATAGTTCTTGTTTTGACTTCTTTTCTCCATAATTCCTACCATTTTGTCGAGTCATTGTCGCATCTAGAGTCTAGAGTTGTTTAGGACTAGGATTAGGCATTCTAGGCTTGCATTTGGAGTGTTTCTTGTGTTTTGCAGGTGAATGGAGGTGTCTAGGAGCATTGGTGAGCCTGGAAGTGGAGTCTTGAGCTCAGAAGACCAAGGAAGAGCCAGCAGAAACTCATATTGGCCACCATATTGGCGAGTCTGGCCAATACGACCCAGCAGGAAGTCATATTGGCCACCATATTGGCGAGCCTGGCCAATACGAGCCAACAGAAACTCATATTGGCCACCATATTGGCGAGTCTGGCCAATACGACCCAGCAGGAAGTCATATTGGCCACCATATTGGCAAGCCTGGCCAATACGACCCAGCAGAAACTCATATTGGCCACCATATCGGCGAGCCTGGCCAATACAGATCCCAGAAATTGACTTGGATCTGGGTCAACACCCGGTTTGTCCCGGGTTGACCCGGCTCGCACCCTAATGACTATTTAAGCCAAAAACCTATCTCTATTTGTTTCTTGAGCTGTTTTTGATGTTCTAAACTCTTTTGGAAGAACAAATTTGATTCTTGAGATTAATCTAGTATTTTCTTTGTTATTCCTTCTACAAATCTCTCAATCCCTCACCAATCTCCATGATCTACTCTATTCCTATGAGTTTTGTTGATCTAGTTATGATTAATGAGTAGTTCTTCATAGGTTAGGTAGGATTAGGTTGATTAGGGGTGATCAATGGATTTCTAGTGCTTGATTGTTTAAAACCTCATCTGTCAAAGTGTGTTTAATGTCTAATTAGCCTTGATCAAGTTGATTAGAATGCTTAAGATTTCTTGTTCACAACATGTTCGATGAAATTCCTGTTCATAGCTTTGATAGAACTTTCACATTCTAGCGCATGAGAATGTATGTTTAGAGTGATTGTTAGTTGTTTGGAACTTGTTTGATTGCTTACTTGATTCTAATTCACAAATGAGAATTTGTTCTTGGGTTAGGATTAAGTAAAGAGATTAGTATTAAGAGATTAAACTGATCGTATCGTTGTGTTCTTTACTAGGAGGTTAGCTTGTTTGAAGTTTGAATTAGGATTCCTTGATCATCCCGAGTCACCTGTCCGTTGACCTTAACCTTTAGGCCTTATCCTTGTCATTGATTGAATCACTTGTTTATTTTCTTTGTTTACTTCGGTTTGATTTGAATTCGTTAGGATTGTTAGATATTGAAATTAAATTGTTTGATTTGACTCTGAAGGTTTAGTTTGTGCTTATTGGTTTTATCCATCCCAGAATAGCTTCGATACCTCAAAGCTACATCGATAAGCTTGAGGAATTGGTACCTCAAAGAATTGCAAAAAGCCTAGTTATCAATTTGGCGCCGTTGCCATTTTGGGATTCTGGATATATCAATTCGTTTTCTATTCCTATTTAGTTCAAGTCTTGGTTACTAACTCTCTTTCAAGTGTTTGTTCTTTTTGCAAGGTACAATCATAAGGAAGAGAGCATGGCTTCAGAGATAGCTTTAATGTTGAGGGCTATGCTAGAAGATCAAGAAAGAGAGATGGCTTGGGTGTTGGAATTGTGTCCAGTAATCTCGGTACTGTCTCTAGAAAGTAAGAGTATGTCAATGATCAGACATAAGTCATATAATGCTGGGGGTCATGATGGCTTGCTAGAGTCCGCTCATGATCTATAAATCTCGGATTTATTGCCTTTGTTATATGATCCCATATGGGTCACACGCCTAAGCTAACGGGAAAATACGAAGGAACGGTTTAGCAGAAGTACGGTAAAAGTGCTAGGCATTTACTGTATTTAAAGAGACTAAAGGGCCTGATTAAATCCATGGGATTTAATCAGAACTGAGAATTGGGCCCAAAAGCCCATGAGAACTAGGAGAGATTTTAATGAATAAAATCAGACCTAGGTCTCTAATTTCCTCAGCTTTTGCGCCTCCCAGCCTCTCTTCTGCGCCTCCTCTCCTTGCTGGTCTAGCAGCCAAATTCCCGGTGTGCGTGTGTGAGCCTTTGGAGGATCCATCCCTTGGTGGTTCTGCTGATCTCTGACCTGTTCTATCTTCTTCCGCTGCAACAAACAGGTAAAAGGTGAGATCATCTATGTTTCTATTACAAGAGAACCTAGATCTGTATGTTTAGGGTGATATGAATCTGTGAATTGAATCAGGATCAACTAAACAATTCCTACAGTGGTATCAGAGCCAGGTTCTTAGGATTTCTTGTTTTAGATTCATGTTTAGGTTGTTTAATCTGTTTAGAAGTGTTTTGAATCCATTACTGATAAGAAAAACACTTAAGAAACTGAATTGGATCCTAAACTAATGAAATCGCAGATTCCAAACTATATGATTTGGATTGCGATGGAAAGTTGGAACGGTTGGCGATCGCATGGACCGGCCGAGATCGATCGCAAGGATCCGATCGGCATGGTCGCATGGATCAAATCCGTTCACGTCCCGACCAGCCGCGAGAGTTGAGTCGAACGATCGACAGCGATCGCGGATCGCACGACTCGTCGATCGTCCCGTCTCGCTCGCTCTCGACCCGGTATGCCGTCCCGTCCCGATCAGCTCGCGTGACGATCGCGTGATGATCGGCCATCCCGATCGTGGATCTTGGATCGCACGTTAAGCGGCTGGTCGATCATGGTCGAAGAGCTAGGTCACGGCCGTGACAAATTCGTTTCGGTTCGTGACCAATTCGTTTCGGTTCGGCTTATGGTTCGGTTTAAAAACTTGATTAAAATCAACGTTTCGGTTTAATAAACAGATTTGATAATTTTATTAAGTCTGGTTAAACCGGGATAAGAAATCCAAAGTCGAAAATTGGATTTAGTGCCTAAACCAGGAATTTCTAATTTGATTTGGTTGGACCAAATAAATTGAGAAAATCCGGTTTAGTAAATAACCGGTTGACAATTGTGGTCATCGTAGTAATTAAAATTTGGTTAGACCAATTTTAATGAACCAGACCGGTTATGTCAATTAATTGGACAATTGGGTCATGTCTTGGACATGGACCAATTCTTGGGCCTCGGGCCAAGAAGTTAAAACAATTGGGCCAGTTAATTGAGTCTTTCTTCAGATTAATTTAAAATCTATTTTATAAAATTATAAAGTCGTTTTAAATTAAAGTTTCCGAAATTTTGAAATTAGAAAGTTTCTTAAAATAGAAGTTTCTGAATTTGCGGGTTTTGGATTTTTAAAGAAATTTCTAAAGTTAGAAAGTTTCCGGTTTTAGAAAGTTTCCAATTTTAGAAAGTTTCCAAAAATAGTAGGTTTCCATAAATAGAAAGTTTCCCGAAATAGTAATCTTCTATTTTGGGAATGATTTTAATAAACCTACGAACCTCAAATAATATCAAGCGTTGGATGTCTTGTCCAGACTATGTCAGCTGTCAAAGCCCATTCAATTGCATTCATGGCCTTACAGTGTGAGGATGTCTGCTTTTGCGTGGGTAAGACAGTTTGTGATTCATAAATGTCATTGGGAGTCCCAGACATTAATGATTACATGACTGTATAGTCCGGTTTTCTTGACTAGGCCATCGGGAGTCCCGGGCCTTGAGACATCAGAGTGGATTGGGCCTCGGGCCCAGATTCACAACCAAGAGTTATATCACGGATATAATTAGCCGATATAGGGCTTACCGATATAAGCTAAGGTTGGGTGACGGCCAGTGGCCCACTTTAATCTTAGTTATATGTGGATCTTGGAATCATTATATTCTATTGAGGGTAACTGATGTTATTGAATATAATGCGTGATTAATCATATTAATTTTAATACGAGATTAATCATATTGAACATATTAACTAAAATCCTTTTATCTTAAATTTCAGTTATGACTAGCACAAACAATCAAAACACTTTCTCGATCCGGTCTATCCTTGGGATGGACAAGCTGAACGGATCAAATTTCTTGACTTGGTCGCGGAACCTGAGGCTAGTCCTCAGACAGGAGAGAAAGGACTATGTTCTTGAGAGAGCTCTCCCCGTGAGAATCGGGTCCAATGCTTCTCATGCAGTATATGATGCTTGGAATAAGCATTATAATGATGCGGTAGATGTGCGTGGTCTGATATTGGCTACCATGGACTCAGACTTGCGGAAGCAATATGAGAACATGGAGTCGCCAATAGAGATGATCAGCAGCCTGAAATTGAAATTTCAGGAGCAGATAAGAGTGGAGAGATACCAGTTGGTTAAGTCTCTCACTAGCTGCAAGCTACCAAATGATAATCCGGTGAGTCCTCATGTCAGTAAAATGATAGGTTATATTGATAACCTGAGGAAACTGGATTATCCAGTTAGCCAAGAATTGGCAACTGAGATCATTCTGCAGTCACTGCCGGCAAGCTATGATAAGTTCAGGAAGAACTATATCAAGAAAGGCTTAACGAAGACGCTGACTGAACTGCATAATATACTCAAGACGGTTGAGCCAAACGTGAAGGGTAGGTTTATGAAACCTAGTACTGACAAGGGTGAAGACAAAGTTGTCCAGATTTTGAATCATGGCAAGCGTGTGTCTTCTGAGCTCAAGTCAGATACCTCTTACGTTGGTAAGTGCTGCTACTGTAAAGAGATAGGGCATTGGAAAAGAGATTGCATAAAATTCATGGAAGACGATGAGGAGTTAAAGTTAATGTATGAGACTACTTCCTCAGGTATTCATGTTATTGCTTCAAGTTCTACCTTAAAGGTATTGGATACTGGTTGTGGCACTGATATTTGTGATAATATGCAGAGCTTAAGCAACAGTAGAACATTGAAGGAAGGGCAAGTGAAACTACATGTCTGGAAGGAGCTTGGGATGCTGCCTCAGTCGTAGGGTTTTTCACTTATAGATCCTTTGAGGCTTGGTTTTGTATTAAGTAATTGCTACAATGTACCTGCTTTAAGCAGAGTTGTCTTTCATTTTCTTGTAAGAATTTGAATGTTTTTCATTTTGATAAAAGACAAGTTCTGTTCTTTTGATCTTAATGAAATATTAATTGTAGCACCCTATTCATGGAATGGGTTTTATATCTTAAACCAAAGAGTGCCTAAATGTAACATAAATACCGAATTGGTTTAAATCTGATGAATTAAACCTGATTTTTCTTGGCATAAAGTCTTGGTCACATAGAGTAAGTCGGATTCAGAAATCCCATAGTCATGGACGTTTGGGCTCATTTGATAAAATATCTTATGAGACTTGAATTCTGTTTACTAGACCAAAAAAAAATAAAGGGCCTATCTTAGCCGAGCTAGAGAAAAGCCCAAAGTCTTATTGGACCTGGAACATACTCATGTATGTGGCCCAATGAGCAGTAATGCCAGAGAAAATCTCCTGTGCTTCATTGTCTTTACTGATTACTTCAGTGAGTGTGACTGTGTTCATTTGATGAGACACAAGTCGGAATTCTTTGACATGGTCAAAAGAGTTCCAGAATGAAGTATAGGATCTGAATGACAAAAGTATTAAGACTCTGGATTAAATCACGAGTGAGAATACTTAAGTCATTGATTGTGTGATCATCTTAATGAGTGTGAAATCGTTTCACAGCCCATTTCTCCTGAAAACCTGAAGGTGTTTCTGTGAGAAAGAATCAGATCTTATTAGAAATGATTAAAGATGAGTCACACGAAACTTCCATGATATTATTTAAGAAAAACGCTCTAAAATATCTAAGTTTACGCTGAAATAGTTCCACAAATATCGGTTGAAAGACACCACGTTAATGTGGATTGGAATCGATCCAAATTTGTCTTTACTGAGTATTTGTACTTGTGCTACTTCGCTGGTTTTCCTAGAGAAACTAAGGCTTGTTACTTTTACGTCCAATCTGTTTTCTAAGAAGGGAAGTTATTTTCCAAGAAGAACAGTGGGAGTAAAAGCATAACTCGAAGTTTTCTAAGGGAAACCAAGGCTCGGTACTTTTACGACCATTCTGTTTTCTAAAAGGAAATTACTTTCCAAGAAGAACAGTGGGAGTAAAAAGTATTTTTACGACCATTCTGTTTTCTAAGAAGGGAAGTTACTTTCCAAAGAAGAACAGTGGGAGTAAAAGTACAACTCGAAGAAATTCGAGAAATACAGGAGGCTGCTTAACCTATTGAGGGAGAGCAGCGGAAGGATTTACAGATTTCTGTAGAATCTACACCTGTGGAGCCTGAAGTTCGCAGATATGAATCAGTTACTAATCCGAGAGTGATTTCTCGGAATTAGTTGAAACTGATAATCATTGAAAGTTCGCATGATCTGATGATCATTGAAAGCGATGAATCTGCGAAATTCAAAGAAGCGAAAGTGAGCCCGGACTCCGAAAAATTACATTTTATGTAAGTTAGCTTCATCGATCCATTCATGGATGGAAGCAAACATATCGGAGTTGGAATCTTCGTTCTGTTGAAGTAGTCAAGGTTTTGACTTGAACAGGAACGAAGCGGAACTGTGTGTTTACTAATAGATAAATGGGAGCGATATTGCATTTCTCATATTGTATGTCGATAACATACTGATTCTCGGAAATAACGTCCCAATGCTGTAGTCGGTAAAGGACTGGCTTGGGAGTTGGTTTAGTGATTGACATGGGTAAAGCCACGAAAGTCTTGGATTCTGGATCTAAAGATAGAGATCCAGAAGAGCTGGTAGGACAAAGTCAGGATTCTTAAATTGACAAAGTCCTACACGTTTTCAGCACTCCAAGAAGGGTTTTTTAAGCCAATGTCACATGGCAATAAGTTAAGCAAGAAGCAGTGTCCTACGATAACTGCTGAGCTTGAATGCATAGATAGGATTCATATGCGACGGCAATTGGATCTATCATGTATGCCATGACACGTACTTGTTTTGATATTGCTTTAATGTTAAGCAAGACAAGTAAAGACCAGTCAAATCCAGCAAAGAATCACTGGATTGCCGTAAAGAATATTCTAAAGTATTTGAAGAATACTAAGGATAAGTTCTTTAGGTAAAGAAGAAAGTGAGGTGCTACAAGTCGATAGAGTCTGAAAGGCAAGTTTCCAACAGACAAAGATGATTTCCGGTCACAGTCCGGTTATGTCTTGTGTTTGTTTGGCGGTGCACGGCACTGTTGCTGACTCCATGACTTAAACTGAATATTTCGCAGCTTGGGAAGCAGCGAAAGAGGTTGTTTGAAAGAAGAGTTCATCACTGAACTTGATGTGAATCCCAGCATAGATGAGACTAGCTGCACATCAGAGGTCCAAACAACTTGAGGATAGGTATAACCTATTCCATAAGATAAATGACAGAGATGTTAAGTAGATCAGCAAGTTTCATCGAATGAGAACGTTGCTAATCTATTAACGAAGCCACTCCTTAGGCCTAAGCACGAGTCTCGGACTGTAGCTGTAGGATAAGTGAAATTAAGATGTAGTCTTGATTTCAGTGGGAGTTATTAAAGGGCTTTATTTAGTTATTTGATATGTTCTTGTAAAACATTTATGATGTTTGATGAAATTATTATTTCAAGATTATTTTAACTGTGATGAAATAATCGTTCCAAAATGATATGAACCATTTTATAGGTCATCGAAGTAAATGACTTGATCTTGAGTCATCAAAGTCATTTAGCTTGATCATAAGACCCTATATTTGATAGATGGTTTATATCATCCTGTCCCTAGTCAAAGGTTGTTGAAATTGGAACACCAACAACCGTGTGAGACTGGATTGGTACGTGACTTATGACAAAGTCTCAGTGTGTCATAGATGCTCGGCATCAAAGTCAGTACATAGGTGTATGTTGGGGAACATACGACCGGACAAGACCCGCTTATAAGAACTCTTCAGGATATTTATATCTGTGTCATAAGAGATTCTTACTACGACTATAGAGTATAGTCCTTAGACCTGAGTTCGCATGCATGTGACTGCACATGAACTGATGCACTTTGATCATTGTCTAACGCTATCGTTCTGCGATAGTTATAAGGACCTTGTTTGGGTACATCATGAAATGAGTAGTTTACAGTGATGGAACAAGATGGGATTTGTCCCTCCAATATAAATGGAGTGAATATCTCTAGGCCAATCGGAGATTTGAATACTGGAAAATGCATGGCCATGCTCAAACGGACTTTCCCGAGTCGTTTGGATTGTCAGTATCAAATCAGAGTCCGATGAACAAGATTAGGCTTTATAAGGATGACACCAATCTTGCCTTATGACTAATCGAGATATTGTGACAAAAGGATTATGAATACAGAGATTCCAGTACAAGTGGGAGATTGTTGGAATTGTGTCCAGTAATCTCGGTACTGTCTCTAGAAAGTAAGAGTATGTCAATGATCAGACATAAGTCATATAATGCTGGGGGTCATGATGGCTTGCTAGAGTCCGCTCATGATCTATAAATCTCGGATTTATTGCCTTTGTTATATGATCCCATATGGGTCACACGCCTAAGCTAACGGGAAAATACGAAGGAACGGTTTAGCAGAAGTACGGTAAAAGTGCTAGGCATTTACTGTATTTAAAGAGACTAAAGGGCCTGATTAAATCCATGGGATTTAATCAGAACTGAGAATTGGGCCCAAAAGCCCATGAGAACTAGGAGAGATTTTAATGAATAAAATCAGACCTAGGTCTCTAATTTCCTCAGCTTTTGCGCCTCCCAGCCTCTCTTCTGCGCCTCCTCTCCTTGCTGGTCTAGCAGCCAAATTCCCGGTGTGCGTGTGTGAGCCTTTGGAGGATCCATCCCTTGGTGGTTCTGCTGATCTCTGACCTGTTCTATCTTCTTCCGCTGCAACAAACAGGTAAAAGGTGAGATCATCTATGTTTCTATTACAAGAGAACCTAGATCTGTATGTTTAGGGTGATATGAATCTGTGAATTGAATCAGGATCAACTAAACAATTCCTACATTGGGACCCTACAAGCCATCATGGTTTTGAAAGCACATCCACTTATCAAGGTGATCTTCCAAATGAGTACTCTTCTCATGAGTACCAATATGGATATGGTGATGGATACCAATCTTGGAGCATGGAGCATGAGCATGAAGCATCTTACTCCTCTCAATCATGTGATGAAGAGCTTCTCAACTTGGGAAGGATGGCATTGGAAGGACAAGAAAGGTACAATGAGAGCATAAAGAATATCAAAACTGATTTTGCTCAATTACCTCAAGATGCAAGTATTGTTGAGCCAACACATGAGAAGAATGCTCAAGTCCAAGATGACTTCTTGAGAGAAGCTGAAGAGACTATTAAGGAATTTGAATTGCTTCTTGGTTGTACTATTGGTGAAGACCTTGTGATAAGGTATGAAGATGAGGATGATGAAGAGACAATCATGATTGATTCAACCAATAGCAACAATGAAGGAGTAGGAGCAGTTGTGAGAGATGAGAATGAGCCTTATGAAGATGAGTTGGTTGTTGAGTGCAAGGACATAAAGGAAGAGAGCACACAAGATAAGCCCTTAATCATGGAAGAAGAGCCAAAGCAACTAAATCTCAAGAAAGAGCCAATTGGAAGAAATACTATGGAGAAACAAGATGGTCCCAATGAAGAATCCTTCAAGAAGGATAAAGAAGATGGATCTCCAATGGCTCAACCCTTTCACAACTACCTTGATATAGTCTCCACCATATCACCAAGCTTTCATGATCCAAGGAAAATCCCTTTTGAGGAGATAAGGATGAAAGAGTTTAGGGGATGGTTCTACGATGAGTATGATCCCGGTGATACAAACTCATGCCACATCCCTAACCAAAAAGAGTGAAGGGATAGTCAAGCTTAGTGACTCAAAACAATCTCACTTGGGAGGAATTCCCATGTCTATCTTTTTGAGGAGCTTTGGGATAAATGCAAAGAAGAAGGGAATGAGTTTTGGGATTGAGCAAGGGACTTCAATACTAAATCAAAAGATGAGAAGCCAATGCAATGGTCTAAGTTTGGGGGAGTCTTGTGCCACATTCAAAGATGCCTCCACCTCCCATTCCTCCTCTCCATTCCACTCTCCAAGTAACACTCCAACTTTTGTCTTTTTGATTTTGCATTTTTTATTTAGTCTTTGGTCTCTTTCTCTTGCTTCTATCACACAAGGGACTGTGTGGTTTAAGTCTGGGGGAGGAGACAAGTTGCTAATAATGTGTTTTGTGATCTTATTTTCTCTTTTGCATCCCTTGAGTCTCATGCATTCATCTAAGGCATAGAAAATCCAAAAAAATCGAAAAATTTCAAAAAAACATTTTCAAAAAGAAAGCATTTAGTTTCATTGGCATGCTTAAGATTTAGTCTAGAAGTCATTTAGGATTCTATTCATTAAAGTTTGAGAGTTAAAGCTTATGTTCTTTATAAAAAATTGTTTGAGCATGTGGTTATTGGATGCATCTTGTGAACTTGAAATTAAGGAAGAACCCTTCTTGGATCTCATGCATTAATGTTCACTTCTTGGTTGAAACATGTTGTGATTTGAATCATTCCCTATCTATTAGAACTCTTAATATTGACTTGAATTATCATGTTGTGCAATGAAAGGTGAACTCATGGATACTTCATACATACTTGGACTATCTTCTCCCTTTCTACCACTCTCTTGTTAGTCCAAGTAGATTTCCCCACCTTGAACCAAGCTTTCCTTCAAGCCTAAACACTTTAGTGAGAGATGAGAGGCCTTTTTCTTGAATCAACTAGGCAAAAAGTGTTGAGTTTAGAACGACAATGATAGGTCTTCATTGTAGAACTAGCCTTACATCATTGGGCTATGCATAGGATAAGAAAGAAGTTTGGGGGAATTGGGAAGAAAAGAAAAAAAGGGAATGAGGAAAGGATTGAGAAAAGAAAGAGGGGATTGGAAAAGAAAAAGAAAAGTTGATAGCTCTAAGTGTTTATGAAAGATAAGTCTCAAGTTTTAAAGAAAGAAAAGAAGCCAAAGTTGGCTCAAGAATTAAAAGAGAAGAAAAAGAAAAGAGACTAGTGAAAAGAAAAGAAAGAGCTAAGCAAAGAAAAGAAATCCCCTAAGTGTTTAAAGAAGAAAGAAGTGATCAAAGTTGGGATAAGAAGGCAAAAATGCCTTAAGAAGAGGGTAGCTTAGGAAGGGAATCTTGGGTTTAGAAGAAGAGTTAAGATCATTATAGGGATTTGGGTAGAATGAGGATCTATCCTTGTATGCATGAGTTGTTTCTTACTCTTAGCATTTTGCTATAGTTCATTCCTTTCTTGAGAGATCCTTTGTTTTTGAAACCCACACTTCATTTGAGATCAATTTTATCTCAAGACCTTAACCCTTTAGCCAAATGTGTTCATTTGATTTGCACAATCATGATCCACCATTGCTTAATGAATGTTAAAGGGAATGAGGATAGGAATTCATGTGTAGGTTGGGGCTTGAACTTGATGCATGTGTTGATGGGAATGGCTAAATCTTTTGAAGTAAAGTAAGCTTGATTGTAGCTCTTAATTGCTTGTATTGACTTTGTTTCCACTTATGCTAAACAATTGTTTTTGAAAGCTTTGAAACCTCTCTTTCAAACCTTTCTCCCTAACTTTCCTCCTCAAGTTGTTGATGCTTGCTTGTGGACAAGCAAGGTTTAAGTTTGGGGGAATTGATATTCATACATTTTCATGCATTTAGGCTTGTATATAGTTCTTGTTTTGACTTCTTTTCTCCATCATTCCTACCATTTTGTCGAGTCATTGTCGCATCTAGAGTCTAGAGTTGTTTAGGACTAGGATTAGGCATTCTAGGCTTGCATTTGGAGTGTTTCTTGTGTTTTGCAGGTGAATGGAGGTGTCTAGGAGCATTGGTGAGCCTGGAAGTGGAGTCTTGAGCTCAGAAGACCAAGGAAGAGCCAGCAGAAACTCATATTGGCCACCATATTGGCGAGTCTGGCCAATACGACCCAGCAGGAAGTCATATTGGCCACCATATTGGCGAGCCTGGCCAATACGAGCCAACAGAAACTCATATTGGCCACCATATTGGCGAGTCTGGCCAATACGACCCAGCATGAAGTCATATTGGCCACCATATTGGCAAGCCTGGCCAATACGACCCAGCAGAAACTCATATTGGCCACCATATCGGCGAGCCTGGCCAATACAGATCCCAGATTTTCACTTGGATCCGGGTCAACACCCGGTTTGTCCCGGGTTGACCCGGTTCGACCCCTTTTACTATAAATTCATAATTTTGGGTTTCTAAAACCCTAAGCTACCTAATCATAGTTTTGTTTTAGGATTTGGATCTTGTAATCTTTGGTCTTGAGTTTAATTTAAGTACTTCTTTATATCTTCTTAATCTCTCTTTAATCTTGTTATCTCATACTATCTTTCTGGATTTTGTGGGAACAATGAAGATTAGAGAGTAGAACTTTTGGGTTTTGTGGATGAGGTTGATTTAGATGGTTTATGTGATGATTAGTGATGTTTAGGACTTATTTATGAATGATCCTTCTCTAATTAGTTGATCTCTATGCTAGGTTGCAAGGAATTGTTGAATCTAGATGCTAGGCTTTTTCATGCCCGAAAGGTGTTCGATGAAATGCTTGAATGAACTTTTTAGAGGATTTTCATATCTTAGCCTAAGAGATTAGTTGTCTAAGGTGATTATTGGTAATGAGAACTTGAAATTAATGCTTGCTTGATTCTTAATCACAAATGATAATTTGATCTTGATTAGGGATTAGTCAAAGGGATTAGTGCCAAGAGATTGGATTAGTCTAATGATTAATGTTCTTAGCCTAAGGATTAGCTTTGCTAAAAGGTGTTTGATGGATATTATTGCATGCTTGTCTTGTAATTTGCAAATGAGAATTGAATGATTGCTTGATTAGCATAGGAGTTATGAACATGAGAATGTGATTAGCTTAATTATGATCATTAGCCTTGTTTAGCAATGTTTGACTGATTGAAGCATCATTGATTGTCTCTAAACCATCTAGTCTCCGTAGCCTCATCCTAGAACCCTTCTTTTATCTTATTTGCTTCTTGTTTAGTGTTTTCCCTTGTTTGCTTCTTGATTTGATTTGCCTTTAGGTTGTTAGTTTAAACTCTTTCTAGACTTAGCTTAGCTTTAGTAGTATCTTGTATTCTTGATTGTCTATTCTTCTTGCCTCCTTGGATTGATATCTCAAATGCTACAATGGCATGTGCATTTGGGTAATTGATTAGGAATCTAAAATTATCCCGCATCAGCTGTCTGCTGAACTCGGTCATCTAGCTTCTTCATATGTGTGCTCAAGTATTCAAACTTCTCACTCAGATTTTCATGTATAGCTTCCAGCTTCCTGTCGAAGTCCATAGCAGCCTTAGTCTGACCCTCTAGCAGCTGCTCCATCATGGATTCTATCTTGCTCTCATAAGCATTAGCAGCAGGAGGTGCCTGATAGGAGGGTGATCCATACCTGTTTCCCTGAAACCCAGAACCATTTATGTAGTTCCTCACCTCTTCCTGTCTTTCCAGTAACTGCTCCAGCATGGTTTCCAATCTGCTCTTATATGCAGGTGCAGGTGGTGCTTGGTAAGAAGAAACACCATAGTTCCTCGAGAAGGCATTACCCTGATGCTGGAAAGGTCCCTGAAAAGCAGATTCCTGGCTGTATAATTCATTCCTTCCAACGCAGTTGATAGCTTCGTGCGCATACTTTTCAAGTAGAAAACTATGCAGATAGTCAGCTTTACTCTTCAACCCAGCTATCTGTGAACTGTCAATCCCTGGACTGAAGAAATCATACATCTTTCTGACGATATGTGTCGATCGATGCAGGAGAAGCGTCGATCGATGCAAGCGCGATGATGTGACGATCGACACACAGGACCGTGTCGATCGTTGCAGGGCGATTACAGGCGTACCTGAAACGCAAGAAACAGAACTCAAAAAAATTAGTGATAAAAAACAAAAAACGAAAAACCTATTCTAAACCCTAAGTTCAAATCTATCGGAGACTCAAAAGAGTCCCCGGCAACGGCGCCAAAAACTTGATAGGTGTAAGTTTTAACCCTATTCTAACTGCAAGTGCACAGTGATGTAGTTGTAGTACTTAGGGTATCGAATCCACAGGGACTCCGGTCAACGATAGAATTAAAACAGAAGAGATTAAACTAGGAGAAAGCAAAGGTGATTAAACTAAAAGCAGAGCAGAAAAGTAAATCAGTAGCAGGCGAGTTTGTAAGCAAGGAAGCAAAGCGTTAGGTTTCAGGAATTCTCAGGAAATCAGGAACGCAAGCAATCAATCTATCTAGATCTAATCAATAACTGTTCTAGAACTCAAACACGGATATAGAATTAACCAAATTCCTTTGCGATAATTCTCTAAGTCTAAGTGCAGCAAACCAAACTTTCGTTTGCGAGAACTAACAGATTAAAACAGCCTTAATTCCAAGTTTGATATGTTCACAATTAACCTAAACCAAACTTTCGTTTGCGAGAAGTTTAATTGCTTATCTAGGTTCTTTCTAGTTAAATTAACCAACTTCCGCTGCATTAATCAACCTAACATCATAATTCTGATTAGCTACTTCAGATTAAGCATTAAGAACAACTTAGATAAAGAACTAGCAGATATGAATCCCTACAAATTAATTAAACTATAGTTCCATGAAATCCCTAATGAGAATTCTTCAACCTAACAGGTAAACTACTCAGACATGTTCATCGAGACAGAAAATATCATAAGTAGAAAACCAAATATCATAAAACAAAGTAAAGATCTGGGGTTCAAAATCCTTTCTCTTTCGAGAACATGATCAGCCCCTAAAACTCTCTCTGAATAAAAATAAAGCGTAGCCTAAACAATGGCTCAAAAACCCTAATATATTGGTCTAAAGTCGGCTGGGGGCCTTTTTTGCAAGTCTGGGAAGTTTCTGGGCAAAAACTGTAATTTCTGGAAAATGCAGATTTTTGGGCGCAGAACTGCGTCGACCTAGTGCAGAACTGCAACGATCGTTGCACTGCGAAAACGCAGCCAGTGAACTCTGTGAAATCTCTAAATAGTGCAGAATTGCTCCAAATGCTCCCAAAACGTCCAATTAGGCTCTAGATGTCCTTAAACCTGTAAAACACATGAAAAGACTCCAAAACATAGTAAAAGACTCGATAAATAACACATATACCATGGTTAAAAACCCTAAAATCCATGGTATATCACCAATCACTCATAGGAAATCGAGTCACAAAGTTCCTCGCGTAAGTGCTCCGACACACAAAAAATCATTCATTCGATTGCTTCACTTGCAGCCCCAAAAAGTAGTTGAGTTCCCCACACATACTCATTTCGAACTCATATGTCATGTCTTTCTCAAACTGATCAACTAGACTCTGTCGTGTACTCCCAAAAATGATATCATCCTTTAACCTATAAGTCACTAGCGTTTTCCCTATAAACTGCTTATCTAACCTATTGACACCTGTAAAAATCCTATGTGTCATTTTCTCCTTTTTTTGCCATACTTAATTAACAATTACTTTTCTCCAATTTTCTTTTTACCGAGCTTTTAGGTCTGTAAATTGTTTTCTACCTCAATCTCCCACTATCTCCACTCACGCTGAATCCCCTCTCTCACGAACTATGAAATTGTTGAGCGATATAGCTAATAATCTCTCACCCCTCAGTCGGAGTTTCTGCTACCGTTTTATTTTTCTAAAAAAATTCATCAAACCATCTCTTCTTCTCTCTTATCTCAAGGTAATATACTCATTTAATCGCACAGATCAAATTTCGATGTTTTGAGTTGCATCTAAATTCTTCCTTTGATTGATCTAATCTGTAGTTTGAATCAACATGCCTCTCGATTGCATACCTCTTTCCGATCTAACTCCTGCGAGTGGTGTGTGCAAAATCAAAGTACGTATCGTTCGTCTCTGGGGTTTCGCCAAAAAGATAAACTCGGAGAACTGTCTGCAATTGATATTCTCCTTCTGGATGAAAAGGTCCCAAGTGTTTTTTAGTTAGCTCTCAATTCCCTTATTTTGCATTGTTTGCTTATTTGTATATTTTCCCAAAAACTAACCCCTTTAACTCCATTCTTTCTTTAACTTCAATGTCCATCAATTGATTATAAGAGTTGTGTTTTAGTCAAGCTATATTCGTATCTCCAATATGCGCATTTGTATCTTTAGCAGTCTGTCAAATTTCGCTTCATGTGTTCTTAATCATACAGCCAAGTATTAAAATGATCTTTAGGATTCTGTCCATTTCCTCTTTCCGTGTTCTCTGTTATACAACCTAAGTATTGATATTATTTTTCACCTTAAGAATCCTTTTAACCATAAGTACTTATATGAATCTCAATTTTTGTGACAGGGAGATAGGATACAAGCATCCATCAAACCAATTTTAATGGAGAAATTTAAGTCTGCGGTACAGAAGGATTCTTGCGTTTCAGTTATGAACTTTGAGCTCGGACCCAACGTTGGTTTGTTAGCTTATACTTTTTTCTAGGTTTGTTACTATCATACCATTAGTTTACAATATTGTTGTGGACGACTTTTAACTAAATCATCGTTTAACCGTTCTTTCATTCTATCTATTTATGCAGTTTAACAGATCTAGTCAAACACCTCCGGAGCTTGATGATCTAAATGGCTGTAAATTTGTATTCAAGATCATGGTGAGCAATTCTGAAAAGTTTAGTCAGTCTTCAAGACATCGAGTTGTCAGTCTTACAAATGATCCATATATTCTTCAAAACTTCTCAGAATGTGATACAAGTCAGGTTAGTCAAATTGGTATTTATATGTTCTCATTTGTCAATTATATCTAACTATCTGACTCTTTTGTTTTGCAGAGTGGTTTTCAACTTGAAATGATAACTGATTCCGGAACATCCGTTGGAACATCATTTCAGGTAACTCTCAATACACCAACAAATCTTGGTTTGTGTTATTTGTTTTATCCATTCCCAAATCAATGAAAATCGTCTTATAGAAACCTGCCGAACCGGAGAGCATCTCCGTCTCTGGATCTTCTGTTGCAACAACTAATCAGGTTACTTACACACTACTGTAACAGAATGATGAATTCTTTTCTTATGGCTTTTTAAATTTTGCAGACTAGCTTATCTTCGGAACTAGATATAAAGGATAACATTGTCGATGATGTTAATACTCCTACTCCAACATCGAAAAGGTCACTCCGTCACTCAAGAGATGATGTTGTGCAACAATCTTCAACGAAACCTAAGTTGATGTACACGGTCAAGAAGGAGAAAAAATTATTTATTTGATGGTGTCAAGTATTTCCCTCCTGTTTCATTTTCTTTTGTGTTGTCTTAGGATTGTTTATGTGCTCTGTTAGGAATTGTCCCAAGTCTTTCAGCTCAGTCTATGTTTTTAAACTTTACATTTCGTTTTATGCTCAAAACTCTACATGATATGATGTTCTATAATTGAGAAATTTTTTTCTTTTTGAAAAGCGTTTCTAAATAATCATAGATACATAAACTTTAACATCATTATTTCTTTCTTTCTTTAACATCATCAAACTCTGCAAGACGAAATGATGTTCTAAATTAACTCCTAAACCTTAATATTTCGTTGATAACCTATATTTATGTATAGATTAAAGTTATAGACACCATATTTCAAGAACTCCACAACTCTGCTGTAAAGTAGTTGTATGAACATATACATCACATTTGGTTCTCTTTTCTTCTTATAACTCAGGTCCTTGACCAATTCCTGCAACAACAGAAGGTAACAATTCTTATAACTCCAATAAGTCCTGAAACAAACCATTCAAGAGTGTTGATTAATTATTAAAATTTGGGTAATACGGAATACCTTTTCAAAACTTAAAATTGTTTTCCTACTTTTAAGACAAATCTTATCCTCCCTTTATGTTCTTAATACTAATTACTTCATAATATACTTTTTCAATTTTATATCCTCGGTTTTTTTTTAAAAGGTTACAAGAGAGTGAATTGAAACAAATTAAACAGAAGACCACATTGGCCGTCCTTGCTCTTTTCCACATATGATTCCCACCTCATCTCCAACCGTCCCATGTGCATGTTCAAGTCTTGATTTCATCACCTTTATAAAGTGAAGATAGTGTATATTATTTTCAAATTAAATACAACAACACCAATGTTTCATACACAAAAACATTTTTCCCGTATGATGTTTTTTTTGTTTTTTCCCCCCAGTATCTCTTATGAATAGCACCTTTTAAAATTTTACAAACCAGTAGTAAACAAGTTTTATAAATCTAATAGTTCGAAAGACTAGCATATATTAATTTCAGATCTATTGACACATTCAGCTGACTAAAAAAATCTTGAAACCTGTTTATCAAAATTTGTTATCAAACATTATGAGAACATTATATACCATGATTATTTATTATTATTCCAGAAACAAACAGCAATTTTGTTTATGAGTGAACAATTTTTTTGGTTATGATTGTTTGTTCCTGAATATTTACTGTTTGTTCTTGAATATTTATTATCGATTTAGTTAACTAATAGATAAACTAATCTATAATCCCAACTAAATACTGCAAAAGTTTTGAAAAGATTTAGAGATTGAACATGATGAATATTTACAAACCTCAGATAAACATGAAATACATGGCTTGTAATATTCGACGACTCATGTTTGATTATTAAGAAATTCATAGATTTCTGGTTGGTGTTTTGGATGAAATTTAATGCTTAACTGGAAAAATTATGATGATCAACGATATTGTCGAAGTTGAGGGGATGAGCTGATCACGCTCACCAATATTTTTTTTTATTAAAAGCTTTCTTTTTTTCCTGGTAAATCCACTGTCCCTTTTAATCAGATGACACTTATCTCATAGATAGTTATTAAACATACCCTCAATTTTATATTAATGGTTTATTAAATCTGTTCTAACATACAAAATTTTAAAAACAAAAAAGTCAGCCCGTGCAAACGCACGGGCCAGACACTAGTCAACATATATTTTCACAATCAGAATGTCTGAGTTATCACACATAATGAACAAAGTCTTATCAACATTCCTTACTGAAACCAACTTTAAAAAGAATGAATTCAATCTCTCATATCAGGCTCTTGGAGCTTGCTTCAACCCGTACAAAGCTCTCTTCAGTTTGTATAGATGATATGGGAACATTGGATCCTCAAATCCTTTAGGTTGTGCAACATAGACTTCTTCATGTAGAATCCCATTAAGGAAATCACTTTTCACATCCATTTAAAATAGTTTGATGTTCAGCTTGCACGCAAATCCGAATAACAAGCGTATGGATTCAAGTCACGCAATAAGTGCAAATGTCTCATCAAAGTAAACTCCCTCTTTCTGACAGTAATTGTAACCCCCTTCTCATTTCTTCGCTGGCCGACCAACAATCAAACAAGAACATGACCGATCGAACCCGTGCAGTCAAACAGAAAGGGTTCGCTACATACGAAGCCAAAGACGGTCTGGTTTAAGATAAACCGCTCAAACCAATCCATCCTCGACCCCATTTACCTTGCTCCATGATACAAGACTTTTAAACATGTATCGCTTCCACGAGTTGTGTTCGGTTTGGATTAAACCGTATATCAGAGGATGATCCCGCTTTTAGTCTTTTATATCTTTTAATTAAATTATAGGGTTTTCTATAACTTTTTGACGGGATTCAAAAACCCAAACCGAAAATAAATAAAAATTGCTTTTGAAACCAAACCGTGGCAAATGGAAACCCGAGTCTACTTCGAGGGGGCCCACGCGTTCGTCGAGCTACTCTAGAACCTTGAAAAAGAGGAAAAAGAGTTGCATGAGTAATCTAAGATCACCCAATGAGCTGTTTCCCAACTAAAAAGGCTAAACACCACCCGACAAACCCAAATTAACAAGCAATAACAATCACTAACATGAATAACATGAAAGGATCACAAACCGTTTACATGCTACCACTCCTTAAGATAACACATAATTGGTTAAAGACAACACAAATGATGGAAATCGAGAACACTGCGGCACATGCCCTCGATTAGACTCGATCTAAATGTTAAATGCAAAACTAAAGCTTTCTCTACCCATTGGCCCCTAAGCAAACTCGATAAAATTCTTCAGGAACACAGAGCTCCCTAAAACTAGAACATCACGACTCCTAGACGTAAAACAAAGTATTTGGAACAGGACACCATTCTCTGTCCATTGATAAGCGGTGACTCGAACTACCCCTAGATAGACAAAGCTTCCATCAGGCTCATCCCTAGGACATGACCACGTCACTCCGATCCCAATACCTACCGGCGTCAACCACGTAGGTTAGCGCCCAAAAAAAACCACGCCGCAAGGGTATGTGAACTGACCAGGTTCTCCTGATGATCCAATCAGGAAGAAAATACTGGGATGCCTCACAAGACTCGTGGGATCCAACAAATCCTAAGCAATCCTTAACAAAAAATCAAACCCTACCACTACAAGAAATTTGAGAATATATATCGCCCAAAAAACGCTATATATTTCTATCATAGCGGTTTGTTAAACGCTCTATTTGCGGCCGTTATAATAGATTAGACACTTTACATAGCGGTTTTTCGTTATGCTATATTTTAGATATTACAACAGCGCTTATTTTAATGCAATAATAAAGTATTTAATAGCGTTTAATTTCTGTTATTATATATTTTCTATATATATTTGATAGCATTTTATTTCTGTTATTATTTATTTTATACACATCAGTTTTTGTTATAGCATTATATTTTTGAACCGCTGTGATTTCTGATATTTGTATGATCTAATTTGCTAAAATGTGATACCTGCTTTGATTTCTGAATTCCGATAATATCATGAATGGAAAGCGAAACATAGTTATAACATTAGGCACAAAACATCTTACAACAAAACACAGTTTACAACAAGTTCACACCAACTATTAAACTTTTTACAACAAGTTCATACTTAAACCACACATGCAAGACACAATGAGCACTTCTTTCCTGTAGAGTAGTGCCTGCAAGTAAAAATGCAATCATAATAAAGCTCCAATTAGTTTTTAGGTTGCAGTGCCAAAGTAATTAACCACATATGACTAAGGATGTTAAGGTTTGCTCAGAGCATAATAAGGTTTAATCACAATGATTTGATTAAAGAGTGTACACTTACACGTTTTACAAAAGGCATCATAAGGCCAAACAAAGCTCCATCGCAGTGAATATAGAACTTGTCATGAGAGAATCCACACTCTTCAAGAGTTTTGATTACAAGGTCGATATCATCAACAGCTCCTTTAACCGTTGTTCCTGCACCAAGGAAGATCAGACCTTTCCTTATACATAAACCATGTAACAAACAGATACCAACCTATGTTGACATTAAGAATCGCCGGTTTATCTTTGTTTGCCAACAGCTTTCGTCTGAAATCATCACAGTCAATCTCCCCTGAGATAAGCGTACCAACCTTCTCACAATCCATCCGATACATACGAGCTGCTTTAAACACAGAGTAATGAGATTCACTCAACGCATACAAAATCCCATCAGGAAACATTTCTCGCCTGAAAAAAGATTTTAAAACAATATCAAAAACCGCAATACAAATGAATCAAATATCACACAAACAAACATACCCAACTAAAATCCCGTGAAGGTTTCCTTTTGTGCCACAATTTGTGATGTAACCCCAGTAGTCATCTCTCTCTATCTCCCAGAGACGAGCAAACCAATCCAAGACGCCAACTTCAAATGGCCTAGAGTGTACACCATAATTGCTTTCAATAAACGGATCTCCAAGATTGTTAATAGAGAACGCTAGCCATGTACGCTTCCTTATCTCCAGTGAATTCGTCGTTGGATTCCAGTTCCGTCACGGCGATAGACGTCGTGTGCACATTCCTGCCGAGAACCGGGATGCTTCGACCTGATTGAGCAGGATTTGTGTCTGGATCAAAACCAAACTTCGCAAGTCAGAAATGATTCACAAATCGATATAATTCTCAAAAATTGTTCTTTGTGTTCACCTTTTGAGCCTTGACACTATCCAAGCTTTCATTCAACAGGCTTTCAAGAGAAACAAGATCCGTGAACTCATACCTTCAAGCTTATTACCCTTGAACAGAAGAATGATGAACCCAAATGAAAGATGTTAATCATGATTTTGCCATCATAGGAAGCGGAAAGCAAGTGAAACCACGAGCTTTTGTGTGTGTGTTCTTATAGATCTCTTACCAAGCTTACGAGGATCCCATACTCTAAGATGAGTATTGTACTTGATTCGGAAATTGATCGAGGGAGTGAGAGCGGCAATGCAAGAAACGTCAATGGTGAGAACTTCTCCGACCTCCAGGTTTTTCTGTACAACTTATGAAGCAAATGGACTAAGTATCAGTTTTTTTTCTTTCTTGGGGTAGTATAAGGCCTAATCTGAAAGAGCATCTTGTTGAGATAAACCTTAGATGCATACCAGAGCCACCGGCAGTAATAAAATCAAGACCCTGGCCAGATAGCCTTTGTCTCAGAAACCCCCGCAACAACAATTCTTCGAGTTAAAGCCAAACACGTATAAAATTTCACATAGTGGCGATAACTAGTTTTGAATGAACTGTGTCAAAGGCCAATGCAATGTATTGATTTCCTTACCTCAGCGCCAACTGCAGCAATGTTTCTAGCTCTATGTCTCTGGTAAACAGAGTTTATGACCTTTACATCATGAACAGAAGAGAGAAATGCATCTGGCTACACAAGAAGAAGAAAAGGTCACATGATGGTATGTTGGTTCGTGGAGAATATATGACAAAAAAGTTGACAGTTTTGGTTCATCAGCTCTACCTGGCATAGAATTTCCCCACCAAACATTGCCAAATCAACCTTCACGTAAAGAACAAAAAACACATAAGAAGAAGAACCAGAACACCAAGATGAGATGAACACACCGTTTCAAAAATAAATCCAGTCTTCTATCATGGTCTACTAATCTTAAAAATTATACAATTTTTGTGAGATTTCGTAAGTTGAGATTCTAACAACTAAAACATATGACTTCATCATACAAATTAAGATTCAAGAAGTGCCATAATCTCAAGTTAGGGTTTATATAACTCATAAGTAATCCGATTGCGAATCCCAGATTACAGAGACATAATCTCATGTCCTTAAAACCAAAACCCAGACATAAACAGACATAAAGCTAGAATCAGAACCAGAGAGAGCAGTAAGAAAAGAGAAACAAAATCGAAAAGTAAGGGAAAAGTCCTGAGGGTCGGATCTGGGAGTCAAACTGAACAATCAGCCGGAGGAAGCAACAGGGGAACAAATCGCGGCAGTGGAGGAGAAAGCGATTACGGCGAAGAGGACAATCAAGTGCGAGAGAGAGACCCAGGTGGAGATGATAAAGATAAGAAACCCTATTTTTCTCTGAATATGAAATATCTTGACACAAGACCAAAAAATATATATATATAAAGGAAACTGAAAAAATGAGAGGGAACTAAAATAATACTGGCGCTTGTAAATTTTCATTAGCCGCTACTTTTTCCCACTTAGGAATTTACGAGAATGAGTTTTCGCTTCAACTATACATAGCGTTTATAACTGACCAGAGTGCTATGTATATTATATTTCTAAAAAGCGTTCGCCTAATTAAAATTTGGACCAACCAAACATAGCGTTTATAAAATATAAACGCTATCTAAAACTAACGGGTATGTCAACCATAGCAGATATATATAAAACGTTATCTTATACTGCTATTAATGCCTCAATTTCTTGTAATGTACGACTTGTATGAACCCTTCATGGATTCATAATGTAACGCCCCTTTCCCATTATCCGCTGACCGACGAGCTGACCGGTCAATAATCAAACAAGAACATGACCAAGTCGAACCCGAGAAAGTCAAACAGGAAATGTTCGTCACAAGACGAAGTCAGAGACAGTTCGGTTTGAGACAAAGGCTCACACTGACCCGTCCTTGACCCCTCTATCCTCACTTCCGTGGTACAAAGCTTCACAACTTGTACCACTTCTGTGAGTTGTGTCGGTTTGGACTAAACACAATATCAGGGAAACATGTTCATTTCCACGTAATCAAACGTTTACATAACGTTTAACATTCTTTACAAATAGTTCGCCAATAATCAAAACCAACAATCAAATCTTGATACAAAATTTGCGCCAAAGCCGAACCGAGAGAAAACTCAAAAACATAAAATCAAAACTCCGCCACAAGCGATCCCGAAACTACACCGAGGACCTCCCGCATCCGTTTCTGTTAAACCTGAAAAACACAAAAGAGTCTAATGAGTGATCTAAGATCACCCAGCGAGACGGCTCCCCACTACGGCTTATATTCTATCTAGCGTCTACAAATCCCTGTCCAAAAACCCTAAAATAACAAACAACAAAGCAAACGGTTGATCACTCACTACCACGTCGTGTCAAACCCACAACACACACGCACATGCAAAAAGAAAAGGGAAGCAATTAAGGAAATCGGAGCACTGCGGCACATGCTCTCGACTGAAACTCGATCTTTATATCGCGCTCTACGAAAACAACACACGCACAACCTGGGCCCTTACGATCTTGGTAATCTTCCACGGGTTTACACAACCAACGACATGGTAACTAACCCTTGACTCCCAGATGTAAACACGAAGTCTCACGACCTAGGACACTGTTCTCAGTCCATCGATACACAATGACTCGGGCTACCCCACAGTAACTTAAGTTTCCATGCGGTTCGGCCCTAGGACATGACCCCGTATTCTCTGAACCACACACCTACTGGCGTCACTCAGTAGGTTAACGCCATAACTGGAATCACCACCCGAGGGCACACGATCCGATTAGGAAGCTACCCGAGGATCCAATCTGGTCGGAAGTACCGGAACGTATTCAAAACCTAGACTTGCGGGATCTAACGCACCCTAGAGTCCTAGTGCAGAAATGTAAACACGCACACTCGCTCAGACTCTAGCAATCATACACAATCAATAAAGCACAATGATTACAACACAGTATCCCGCAAGTTAACACACACACGCCAACACCTTCCACCCTGACTCGACGTCGTACCGAGTCAGCAACTACGAACTTAACCGGCCTCGTGACCGAGTTTAGCGTCCACAAGGACCGCTCGTCCCAACACTGAGACGATCAATCTTGTTATTCAACTCAGCTATCTGTGAGTTATCAGCTTTGCCACCATTCTTCTGTCTTTCCACATCAGCATTCTTGACACTATTGCTAGTTACCAAGTTATCAATAAGCTCCTTAGATCCTTCTGGAGACTTAGTGTAGAAGTTCCCATTACTTGTTGCGTCCATAGCCATCTGATACCACAAATCCACACCTCTGAAAAAATGCTCAGCATCTGAACCTCAGAGAACCATGGTGTGGACAATCTCTTTGGTACCTCTTGAATCTCACCCAAGCTTCCTTAAAAGGCTCTGTAGATAGTGCCTCAGGAATCCCCTATTCACTGCATCTCAAGTAGTCAGAGTCCCAGGTGGAATCTGCTTCAGCCAGTTAGCCGCTTCTCGTCCAAGAGAGTGAGGAAAAGCTTGCAGTGTAGGTAATTATAGCTCATTCCATTATGCTTCATGCCAGTGACAAGAGACTAAAAGTCCTCTATGTGGTCCATAGATGCTCATGTGGGAATCCATGAAAGGGGTGCTGTCCCACAAGCGTGTAGTAGGAAGTCTTCAGCTCAAACTCATTCCTCTCAAAAGCAGGAGGTACGATCGCAGACCAGTTGGCGTGAAACTGATCAGGTATGTTATAGTCAGAAGGAGTCCTCCTAGCTGGAGGATTAGGTTGTTGATTAGGCTGCTGATTGGGCTGTCCATTAGCTTCAGGATTAACCATCTGCCTCTCAGCTTGAGGCTTCTCAATTACGTTCCCATCAGCACAAATCCTATGCCCCTGATTATTGTACGGATTGTTTTGCAGATCCCTTAGAACCCCTTCTGCATCCTGAGTCAACGCAACAACATTCAGATTCATCATCCTCTCAGATTTCTGAACCTTCCTGTTTTTTTCTCTCAAGTCTAGCAAGCTCCTCAAGTCTGAGGTTCAAAAGCCCTTCGTCTAGATTATTTCGGGTTTGACGATTGGGCATCTACTAGAAATGAGACTGAATCCGCGAAGGGTGTAGACAGACACTGAGTGATGTCGATCGACACTAAGTCCTCTTGCTCGCTTTTCTCTGCAGGAACAAATACAAACAAAAAGAGTTAGTAAACAAGAAAATAAAACACTTAAACTAAATTCTAGTACAAAATCTATCGGCGAACTCAAAGAGTCCCCGTCAACGACGCCAAAAACTTGATAGGTCAAGAATTATCCCTATTCTAACTGCAAGTGCACATATATGCAATCGTAGTATAAAGGATATTGAATCCACAGAGACTCAAGTTTCACGCGATAGATTGTATGCAGTCGAATTAAGCTAAGCAAGACAGATGAAAGCAGTAAAGAAAGCAAGTAAGAAACAGTGTGTGATCAATTAACGAGGGCGCTAGACTTAGGGAAGTTCTCAGGAAATCAGGAACACAGATCAATCAATCAACATGATTCAGATATCAATGTTCTAGAACAAGAATCACAATCATATAACAAACCAACTCTCGCTGCGAATGCTTACTATGTCTAACAACCTAGAAGACCAAATATCTTTGTGAATTCTAGAGTTCTAAACATGCATTTAATTCAGGTTCTTTCGTTCACAAATTCTTTAAGCCAAATCTCTTTGTGAATAGGTAATTTGCTCAGCTAGGTTCTTTTTGAATCAATTAACCAACTCTCGCTGCGCTAATAAATCTGATGTCAATAATCCAAGTAGCTAATTCAGATTTTGTATTAAGAATAACCTAGATGAAGAACTAGATGCTTTGAATCCAATTAATCAATCAATTTATAATTCCATGAAATCCCTAAATCTAACAAGAAAACCACTCAGACATGGCAATCATGACAATAGACATAATCAAAGTAGAAATCATATAAATCAATAGAATAAGAAACGGGGGTTCGAAATCTCTTCTCTCTCCAGTACAAGACCAGCCCCAAAATTTCATAATCTCTCTTAGAACAAAGTGTAAGATAAAACTTAGCCTAAAAAGTGGCTGTAAAACTTAATTAATAGCTAAAACACGTTTTGGGCCTTTTTTGAAAATATGGGTAACTTCCGGGTAAATCTTGCAAATCTCCAAAATCTGTATTTTTGACGCGCAGAAATTTCGTGCTTTAGTGGCGTCGACACTAACTGTAGACGCACCCAGTGAACTCTATAAAATCCATGTATGCTGCAAAATCACTCCGAAAGCTCCCAAATTTTCATATAAGCTCCAAACGTACCTAAACCTGCAAAGAACTCAAAAGACTCCAAATACAAGGTTAAAGACTTAGTATATACACCTATATCATGGTTGAAAACCTAGAAAAACCATGATATATCAATGAGCACAACATCTAAGTTGTCACTGGATGGTGAGGGAACAAATGTATACGAGAAGTTTTATCGTGCAATAATTGGCAGTCTCATCTATCTCAGAGCAAGTCGACATGACCTATGCGACAACGTAGGAGTTTGTGCAGGATATAAAGCCTGTTCAAAAGAATCTCACCTCGCTCCAGTAAAAAATATTATCAAATACGTGAAAGTAACTATGAATCTCGGGTTGTTCTACACAAAGGACACCAACGCGAATTTGGCAGGGTCTTGTAATGATGATTTGGCTGGAAGTATTGACAAAAGTAATTTTGAAGTATGTTTCTTCTTGAGAAACAACATGATATCTTGGCACAGTAAAAATCAAAATTGTATCACTCTCTGGACTGTAGAATCTGAATATATTTCCCTTGGTAGATGTTGTACTCAACTGATCTGGATGAAACACATGTTTGACGATCACGGTATGACTTCTGAAACCATTCTTGTGCATTTTGACAATATAAGTGCAATTAACATATAAAAAATCACGTACAACATTCACGTACTAAGCACATTGATATAAGGCATCACTTTGTCAGAGAATTGGTTGAGGAAAACTTGTTGAGATGGTGCATATAGCTTCTGAAAAACAACTTGCAAAAATATTTACAAAATCTCTAGACTTTAACACATTTGTTCACTTGCCCAAAGCTCTTGGTATGTGTGAATTTTGACATCTCTTTGTTGCGTAAAGGGGATCATATCTGATGTCTAGATCAAATGTCTTGGCTGGTGCTTTAATCCAATTGTACATATCCCCTCTCAAAAACCTCGTGTTAACATACATGTGTGTGGAAATAGCTGCTTCTCATGCCTTAACAGACAGTAGAGTTCTTTGGGAGTTTAGACAAGAATAGTAGATGTGCAAGGAAGAACAAAACAGTAATCAAACTAAAGCAAAAGTCATGATGAGAAGAACACTCGAGAGATATTCTCTCTATCATCAAAAGAAGAAGAAAAAAGATGGCACCTTATCATAAAAATAAAAAGGCAGAGAATGGATCGATCACTGTCTGGATCAGGCAAGAGACCAAAGAATGATAGCAGAAAAGTGCCTTCTGAAAGTCTCTTGAAGAATGAATGTCTGGGACACAATAGTATTGTGGAAGATCAGACAAGAAATTAGAGAAAGAGTGCAGAAAAATACCTTCTGAATTTCACTTGAAGAAAAAAAATAAAATAAAAAATCACAAAAGAGTCTCTATGTCCAAGCTCAGCTACACTTGTCAAGAGAAGTATTTCCAAAGGTATGGCAATGCGTAGAATGTCATGCTTCACTCCATCAGCAAGTTGATCATCTTTTCTTAAAATTTCACCGGCCATGACCTTGAACTGGTTGTGGAAAGACAGGTTAGAATCTGTCACTATATTTGTTTTATAAGTTGGAATCAGCTCTTATTAACTATATGGAAGTTTAATTGCAATGTCTCTTCTATGGGGTCCTAACTAGTTGTTCTAAACAAACTGCATGTGCTAAGAATTGTTGGGAGCCTAATATCAGTATTTAGAATGTTGCACAATTTGTTTTGCTTGTGTAACCAGTCCTACACTAATGATTTTTTAAGTGAATATGTGTTAGGGTTTTCATGTTTCTTACTCAAGACTATTGATAGTCACTTACACAGCTCGGGGTCGCATCTCTCATTCAACAAAATCCTAAAGTCTCTCCAGATCGATGTCTCTAATGGCTCTAAAATGACCTAGCTCGTCTCTTCCCAATGGGAAACATATCACTAGCCACTCTAAGACGCTTTACCCGCCGCCGATTTTCATCTGAAAATACAAGGCGGCAACTAAACCGTAAGCTCACACCACTAGTAGCAAAAGCTCAAACCCGACTGATATGGGAGCACCTCCACAAGCGATGGAGGTCATAGTGGATGAATCAATGAACCCGATTAAGGAAGGCGAAGAGATGAGTCCGCCGAATGTTCAACCCGCCTCCGATGAAATCACCAAAGAATTTGTCGCTGAAGCAATGGAGGAGGAAGCCAACTCGGATTTTCCAGTTCTTTTAAATAAGAATCTACGGAAGGAGAATCGTAAAAAGGTGAAGAAATTGGACAGAGAAGATCCAAGTCATCTCAAACCTCTGAAACGGAGCTTCAGTCCCCGATTTAAAACAGAAGGCGAAATTCGTCGATTTAAGGTGTTTGAAACCAGTAAGATTTATCCCATGAGCATTCTTCTGTTTTGATGACCTTGATCTAGATGAAGTTATGGAGTTTATCACAACGGATGGTCTTCTCTATATGATATGCTCAAGGTTTAATCCCTAAAGCTACACTGCAAGTGCACAGAAGTGACTGTAGTATATAGGGGTCAAATCAACAGAGACTCAAGAATCTTACGATAGATTGTAAAGTGTCGAATTAAGTTAAGCAAAGCAGATAATAAGCAGTAAACAAAACAGGAGATTAAAATAAACGGTTGTAAGCAAGCAAGCGAAGCGTCAGGTCAAGGGAGTTCTCAGAAAATCAGGAATACATGGAAATCAATCAATCGGGATCAAATTAAGAAAAGTTCTAGAACTAGATTCACATAAGTATAATAGACCAACTTTCGTTGCGAATATTAACTATATCTAGCAACCTAGAAAACCAACTTTCGTTGCGAATTCTAGAGTTCTAAACATGCATTAATCTCATGTTCTTTCGTTCACAATTTCCATAAACTAAATTTCTTTGCGAATAGACAAATTGCTCATCTAGGTTCATTTGTAGCAGATTAACCAAATGTCGTTGCACCAATCAACCTATCATCAATAATCTATGTGGTCAGTTCATATTAAGCATTAAGATGAACCTTATATGAAGAACTAGAAGTTATGAATCCCAATTAAACAATTAACCTAATATTCCATGAAATCCCTAATGAGAATCCATAAACCTAACAAGTAAACTACTCAGACATGGCAGTCATAACAAAAGACATGTATGAAATAGAAAGCATAAAGAATTAATAGAAGAATAAAATGAGTTCGAAATCGTCTCTCTATCAAGTCTCAGATCAGCCCCAAAAAGCTCTCTAAATCTCTCTGAATGTAATAAAGTGTCGCCTAAACAATTGCTTAAAATCCTAATATAATCTCTCTAAACACGTTTTGGGCCTTTTAGTAAATTTGGGAAACTTATGTGCAAAACTGTAATTCTCCAAAAGTGCAGATTTTGTGCGAAGAATTTTGGATCAGGGAGTGCATCGACCGATGCACGTACTGTGTCGACCGACGCATTATGCAGACGCAGCCAGTGAACTCTGTGAAATCTCTAAGTAGTGCAGAATTGCTCCAAATGCTTCCAAAATGTCTAATTAAGCTCCAAATGTACATAAACCTGTAAAACACCTGAAAAGACTCCAAAACACATAGAAAGACTCGATAACAAAGACATATATCATTGTCAAAAACCCTAAAAATCATGATATATCAACTCTCTCACACTTAGCATTTGCATGCCCTCAAGCAAACAAAAAAAACAAGATCAGGAGAAGAAGTTTGAAAACTTCAGAAACTCATTTCATTGTTGAAGTACAGATTTCCCTTAGTTAGCCACATGAAAATGAACCTGCAGACATCAAGACCAACATGTACTTCCTCCACACTTAGCAACTGTCCCAAAAAAAATCCACAATCAGATTCAGATCATTCAAATTCACCATATTGACTTCTATAATCTAATAAGTGTGGTCTCACCTAGAGAGTATCGATCAAAGAACACATGGACTCTTACTCTATTAGCATATGACCACAATACTATCATTTTCTTGTTCCTTTCTTCTCCTTTTCCTTCCTTATCAGCTGATTTTTCTCCACTGTGTATCATTTTTTTTTATCAATGCTCTTCCCCTTTTATTCGAGGTGCATACTTTGGACACTATCCATGAAGCACATGAGGTAATAAGGGTCTCTACCACTCCCGTGATCACTTCGAAACAACTAGGTTATCCGCAGTTTATCTTTTTTTTTTTTACTTTAAGGAAGGGGAGAAGGGAACCATGCTTAGACAGGTTTACAAGCTGTTTCAGAACTAACAGAGAAATCCGACTCAAGGTATACCAAGCCCTTAGGTGAGAAAAATTAAGTCATTTTAAGGGCGAAGTCAGTAATGGATTCTCTGAATACCTAAAGTGATATGGGTGTCCTCAGTAGGTTGATCTGCATTGGGTTTTCTAATATTCATAGATCTGCTGCAAGCTTATCCAATGGTCACTTAAGTTCCTACAAGTTACTGATCTCCTAAAAAAATCTTAGTTTCCTACTACAGGTTTGACTCAATAAAACAACTCGACTGACTCTAAGAAAACATAAAACGGTGTGTCAGTAATTACCTCCCCCACACTTAAACAACATTGTCCCCAGTGTTATAGAAGCTTGGGCTCGGGAGAACAAATAATCGAAATGAACAGAGTCTGAAAATGCAAAACACTTATCTGTCACGGACATGCAACGAACGATGCTCATGACCGCATCGATCGGTGCACTTTGTGCGTTAGCTTGTTCGCGGTTTGATACTAACCGCTGCCCTAACCACGATCCATCCGGCTAAAAATATTCAATCTTCAGCGGTTACACTCCATCCGCTAGCCAAACCGCTAGAGAGTTTGACCCCTGCATCAACCGACGCACAGGACCGCGTCGATCGATACTGCTCATACTGACATGTTCTCATGCCTTGAACACAACAAAAAATAAAAATCAAAGTAGACAAAACCAAAACAAAAAATAAAGTAAGAACAGATTCACCAGTGGGTTGCCTCCCACGCATCACTTATTTTAAATCATTAGCTTTACTATGGGAAGGAGATCAGACTCATGGTGGATTCAACAGAGGCAATGAGTACCTCTGTGAATGTCTCCTCATCCAAGGTGGTGTATAAGCAGTAGGATCATGAGATTTCCCAAGGAATTGTATGGGAGATGCTATTGGATCAGCCATTGCATGGCGAAAAGACAAAGTGTCCTTGTGTTAGATCAGGTTAACTCTAGACACTTGAATGAGACTGTTGGTTTGTTGATGGTTTCTGGAAATGTTGTAGTAAACTTGTGTTGGTTTGATATGTTTTTGGTAATGTGGTATGTTGGATTGAGACTTTATGTTTAGTTTCATGAAAAATTTATGAAATCAGGTTGCATTTGGAATTGTTATATGTACATTAGTAGCAGGTTAGACAAGCATTAAATTAATTCCATCGTAGCATATATTATTGCATATAAAAAACTGTTACGAAGTCTCATTTCATGGCAAAACTAACGAGCTATAATAGATCAAACTATAGCATATTTGGGTGAGCTATCAATACAAGTTAGAGCGTTTTATCTACGCTATTATATAACAAGTATACCACATACATATAACGCTATAATAGAATGCATCAAACATAGAGAGCAACAATTAACGCTATTACATAGCAATGATAACATTGCACGAAAACAAAGCTATGGTAGGGGGTCTATTATAGCAGCCGCTGTCAGAACGTTTGTGGAAACACTATCTATTACATACGATAGCTTGTATCGTGTGCTATGAATGTTGATTTTTCTTGTAGTGCATGAACTATCTGATCTGCGAGAAGTGTGTCGACCGATGCACGATGTGCATCGATTAATGATGAGTCAGGATTGTGTCGATCGATGCAAAAGAGTGTCGATCGATGCAGTTGTTCTTCACGAAACCTGAAACTCAAGAAAGAGAGAATACAAAAGAAAAGTTAATAAAATAGAAAAACGAAAATCTTAGTATAAATTCTAAACCCAAATATATCGAAGACTCAAAAGAGTAACTGGAAACGGCGCCAAAAACTTGATATGCTCAAGGTTTAATCCCTAAAGCTACACTGCAAGTGCACAAAAGTGATTGTAGTATATAGGGGTCGAATCTACAGAGACTCAAGAATTTACGATAGATTGTAAAGTGTCGAATTAAGCTAAGAAAAGCAGAGAATCAGCAGTAAACAAAGCAAGAGATCAAAATAAACGGTTGTAGGCAAGCAAGCAAAGCGTCAGGTCAAGGGAGTTCTCAAGAAATCATGAATACAGGGAAATCAATCAATCGGGATCAAATTAAGAACAATTCTAGAACTAGAATCACAGAATAATATACCCACTTTCGTTGCGAATCTTAACTATATCTAGGAACTTAGAAAACCAACTTTCGTTGTGAATTCTAGAGTTCTAAACATGCATTAATCTCAGGTTATTTCGTTCACAATTCCCTAAATCAAATTTCTTTGTGAATAGACAAATTGCTCATCTAGGTTCATTTCTAGCAGATTAACCAACTTTCGTTGCACCAATCAACCTATCATCAATAATCTAAGTGGTCAGTTCAGATTAAGCATTAAGATCAACCTTATATGAAGAATTATAAGGTATGAATCCCAATTAATCATTTAACCTAATATTCCATGAAATCCCTAATGAAAATCCCTAAACCTAACAAGTAGATTACTCTGACATGGCAATCATAACAAAAGATATGTATGAAATAGAAAGCATAAAGAGATCAATAGAAGAATAAAAGGGGTTCGAAATCTTCTCTCTGTCGAGTCTCAGATCAGCTTTAAAAAGCTCTCTAAATCTATCTGAATGTAAAATAAAGTGTCGCCTAAACAATGGCTTAAAACCCTAATATACTAGTCTAAACATGTTTTGGGCCTTTTTGTAAATCAGAGAAACTTCTGGGTAAAACTGTAATTCTCCAAAAGTGCAGATTTTGTGAGCAGAATTCGGGATCAGGTGGTGCATCGACCGATGCACATACTGCGTTGACATACATACTATGCAGACGCAGCCAATGAACTCTGTGAAATCTTTAAGTAGTTCAGAATTGCTCCAAATGCTTCCAAAACGTAAGCTCCAAATATTCTGAAACCTGTAAAACACCTGAAAAGACTCCAAAACACATAGAAAGACTCGATAACAAAGACATATATCATGGTCAAAAACCCTAAAAACCATGATATATCACTATACGATTATGCATGTTGAGGGGTACATTCCAGAAATTGTCCATGAAGTTTAAGCCAAATCTTGGAGATATGGAGTATCAGAATGGAACGAATATGGTATTTCTAAGAGGTCAGAAGTTTGAGTTTACTCCTGAGATCATCAACCACATGTTCTTGCTTCCAAATTGTGAGAATGCATATTGAAGACCTTGGGAGTCAAAGGAGATTGGTCCAACAGTGGTTTCTCTCACGGATGGGAAATGGAAGCTATTGAGTGGCTTCTGTTGAAAGCATATGAATTCCACAATGCAAATCCTCTATAAGTTCTGCTGGTCTAACTAGATGGCTTCTTCTAACAAGCCCTCCATGATCCAGTGTCATATGTAATTTCTCCAAATGGTCCTTCAGAACAAGAAGTTTGATCTCGTGTTGATAATGTATGCTCAGTTCTTGTAGATCACGACTATTCCAGATAAGAACCACAACTCGATGTATCCTAATATGATATGTCAGATTCTCCAATTCCAGCGCAAGGTTTCCAAGGGTTATGAGGATTATGCTCTTGTTCTACTTATTCTTATGAGGCATGATAAGAAACAAGGTGTAGCCAAAAAGGAGGACATTGTTGGACCTGATCCACCAACAATGGAAGAGGACGTCAAATCTTTGTACATGCTGAGTCGTAGGATTCTTAAGAGTCTCTAAGGTAAGTATTCTTAAACTTTACTCATATTAGTATGCCTTATGTGTGTAGTTTTTTTTGTTTTAGGTGTGCACTCAAGCATGGGGAAAGTATGCATGAATGGGAGGCAACTCGATTGGACACATGGCGATGAAGATGATGAGGAGGATCAAAGTGAGGATGAAAGTGGCTGAATGTTGTAGTTTTAGGATTCAGTAGATAGGGGGAGGAAATCATTATTAGTATTCGATTTCTAGGACTTGAAAGTTGTTTTTAACCTTGTTGGATTAGTTTATGGACTATGTTCTTTTATTCAAGATTGTGTTTTGGTTCTTTGAGTTTGTTGCTTTCGAATTTGTTTGATGCTTGTGCATAGTTGGTTGTGGTTATGTCCTTATTTACAGGTTGCTTGCGATGTCACATTCAGACAAAAAGGGGGAGATTGTTAGGACACAAAAAGTGCTATGTTACACAGTTTCTGAGATTGTGTAAGCTGCGAAGAAAAAGGGGAATAGGCGGGAAAGTGTGGCTGGCGTGGCAAAACATGAGTGGAGCTAAGAATAAGCTTGGATTACATCAGAAGATTAAGCAGATATTGAAGAATAACAATTTGGAGTTATCTCGAAGAGATATACAAGATATATGCTTAACAGATTAGTTATAGTATATATAGGTAAATGATCGACCGAGTGTGAGAGTCGAAACTCGCACTGTCAAAACTTGTAGAGCTAACTTTTTAGGGAACACAAATTTAAATGTAAACAACACGACAAGAGAGATCCGGAAGATATTTTTATTGATAGAAAGAATCGGAAACGAAGTACAAAAAACAAAAGTTAAAGATGTTACAGCTGAACCTGATGAAAGGCTGCCTACGTACCCTTAGAAAGGGATCAAGCCATTCGTAGTTCTAAGTCTAGATGCTATGGTTTTTGCCATCTCTAAATCGTATGACCACTATCTCCTTATATAGCTGCGGCAAGTCGGCTTCGAGGATATTTTCCGCAAGATTTGCGGAAATCTTCCTGTTATTATCTCCTTCCTTTTTCAGTTAAGATTTACATTTTCATCTCGGATTTTCTTCTTTAGCTCGGAGATTTCTTGATCTTCACTTCTTCGAGTTTATCTTTCCGCGGCTTGACCTATTTGCCGAATGGGCAAAGAACGGACGCTCCGAGACCGTTTGTATACAAACTTCTTTATTTGGCCCAAAGTTTCGGACATACTAACGTTGTACATTTGGGCCTAAGTTCGTATTTCCTCTAACTTGGTCCGTTAACTTAGTTTATCGGCCAAGAAGGTTCAACCCGATATTTCCGAAGGTGGATCGCGACAAGTTTGTGCATATCGGTGAACGTTTGATTATCCGTTTGGGAAGTTCAGAGAAGCAAAGTCCAGCTCGAAAGTTTACAAGAGATTCATTCAGCTCGGAATCTCCGAAGGGGTAAATCATGATTGGGAAACGAGATGGGAAAGATTTGGATCCGAGCTGGTTTAGCTCGGATTTAAGCTGGTTTAGCTCGGAACTTCCGAGCTGGTTTAGCTCGGAACTTCCGAGCTGGTTCAGCTCGGAACTTCCGAGCTGGTTCAGCTCAGAAAACCCGAGCTGGTTTAGCTCAGAATTTCAGAGCTGGTTCAGCTCGGATTTCCGAGCTGGTTTGGCTCGGTTCCGAGCTGATTCAGCTCGATCTTTGTCCGCCCGGATATTTCGTTGATTCGTAATCCCTGTCGAAAGGTGCGTTTTTCCGATTAGTCAGTTGTATACAAAATGTCGTCTGTTTCGTATGAAATGTATTTATCGAAACCATTTTTCCAACAAGTTGTTTAAATGAAGTTGCCGGCACTTCGTATAACTTGGTTATTCGTATGAAACATTGTTTGTCCGTAGCGGACATTTGTCTGTGTCTGATTGTCTGATCTTGTTTTCGGCTATTTTTTTCGTCGAGGGGGTTTTCGACCCCAACATTTAGCACCCCAGCTCGTCAGACTCGAGTGCGATTGGCGAGGTTATTTTGTATTCGAGGCGCAAGCAATTGTCCGAAAGACTTGGTTGGGACTTTTCTTTTTTGTTGCTCTTCCGTTTGCGACAAAGGGTTGTTCGAATCGTTTGTCGCATTTTTTCCTTCGTCTTGTACGACAAGTTAGACTAATTTTTTGGAACGGCATTTTCGAGTTTGATTTGTTCCGGCCTTTCGAGTATGTCGACTCGCACCCATTGGCGTGTACATGGTGGCCCTTTTACATCTTTCGGCCGTAATTGATTTTTCGTGAAAAGTATTCTGAGCAATTTCGTATGTTATTGAACTTTTCTTCGGAACCATTGGTCGTTCCGGTGTATGACCTTGATGCTTCTTTACTTCAAGCGAAGAATTTTTGTTTACAGCTGAACCTTATGAAGGCTGCCTACGTACCCTAAGAAAGGGATCAAGCCATCCGTAGTTCTAAATCATGTCGTTGGATGGTTGGAAATTCGTTGTTGGCCTTTCATCGACACTTCCGTAGCCGAACAAACAAAACAGTCGAGAAGGTGCGCTGAATTGTGAACTGGTCGTGTTTACGAATGTGATGAGTCCAAGAGGGAAATCGAGTTGGGCTTCGAAATTTTCCGAGTAAATCTGCTCGGATTTTTGAGCACGTCTTCTCAGAACTTCTTAGAAAGTCTGCTCGGATTTCCTGCGCAACATGCTCGGATTTTCTGAGCAAATCTGCTCGGATTTTCCGAGTAGGTCTGCTCAGAGTTGTGAGTAGCATTTGGTTTCAGGTTAATTTGTCGAGTCTTCTAGGACGATTTGTACGTCCGAGAAGCTGAATTGTCGTGTTGACGTTAGGTTAATTAACGCAGAAAGTCGAGCAGATTTTATCGGGAGAAATTCTCCTTCATCGGCTCCGTATAGATTGTACGAGTTGGTTTCGTAGAGCTTGAAGGCTTTTCCAGACAGCTTCGTATAATTCCCGAAGGAAAGTCTGATTTAGCGTTTGACCCTTGGTGTTTTAGGAGCTTTACACTCAGATGCGTATTCCGAGTCTTGAGGTTAATGGGATAGCGCTAAATCTGGCGCGCATAGAAGCGTTCCGCCATATTTCGAATCAAGTTTTGGGTCGAAGGTCGGCGAGATATACTCGCCTTTGTGATGACTAAGACCAGCATGCTCGGAAGCGCCTAACTGGGTTTCGAGTTAAGTTTGAAGGTCAGCGAGATATACTCTACTTACGAACCTGAGTTGATTGAGACCAGTGTGCTCGGAAGCGTCTTACTGGGTTTCGAAATTGAGTCCAAGGAATAGTAAAATGTATTCCTTCCGCGAACATGCAATGATTAGACCAGTGTGCTCGGAAGCGTCTTACTGGGTATCGAAATTTAGTCCGAGGTGTAGCAAGACGCACTCCTCTTGTGGACTTGTAATGTTTATACCAATGTGCTCGGAAGCGTCTTATTGGGTTTTGACATCGAGTCCGAGAAATAACAACATGTACTTCTCTTGAGGACTTATAATGATTTAGACCAGTTTGCTCGGAAGGGTCATACTGGGTTTCGAAATTGTTTCCGAGAAAAGCGTCCTTCTCTTGCGGACTTATAATGATTAGACCAGTGTACTCGGAAACGTTTTACTGGGTTTCGAGTCCGAGATATAACAAAACATTTTTCTCTTGTAGACTTATAATGATCAGACCAGTGTGCTCGGAAGCGTCTTGCTGGGTTTCGAGTCAGAGAAATGACGAAACGTTTTTCTCTTATGGACTTATAATGATTAGACCAGCGTGCAAGGAAGCGTCTTGCTGGTTTTCGAGTCCGAGAAATCAGGAAACGTTTTTCTCTTATGGACTTATAATGAATGATTAGACCACTGTGCTCGAAAGCGTCTTACTGGGTTTTGAGGATTTTTACGGTTGACTTTAGTACTAGTGCGGGGTCTGCCGTCTTACATTCCCAAGTCGGTCGTGTACTCAATAATGACGTTGTCGAGATCAGTGTGTTGCATTTTACTGGGTTTAGATTTTCGATCTCGGTTTTTTGCGAAACTCTCGCCTCGCGTCTTCCGTTCACTGAAAATAAGCCGGTATCCGCAGGACCACCTTTCAAAAATACCGAACCAAGATATACTTGGTTAAAACGTCATTTCACCAGTGTGCTGAGTAGCGTCATACTGGATTTTTGGGGTCTATTATCGTCTCCAGTACTGGTGCGGCGGATTTGAAGACCAGGCAACAACCCGTATTCGGGATCTTACGTCGACCTCTCGACTTATGTTCCCTTCGCCGATAATAAACATATATAGCACGCTTTTTATCCGTTGGTTGGATGTAATAGAGCCTCAATCCATATTGGACGTGTTGGCTTATATCCGTAAAGGATGTATGTGTTTGTCTACTGCGGCCGTCAGCAGACAAGATAATCTAATTCTAACAATTTTTCATTCGACGTAATAATAATAGGCGAGTTCTGAGCTACAAAGTCTATATCCTAACTTTGATCCAAGAGAAATAAATTCAAAATGAAAATGGGAAAAGGAAGTTTGTTTTCATTACCGGATGACTTCAAGAGTATGTTTGGAGAATTGAACTTTTGCGTTGATCCGCTGTCCGGAGCTGCTTGAATGAATCGGCTGAGATAAGCGTTTCGCTCAGACTTCCTGAAGAGAGCGGTCGGCTGAAAGTGATACGCTTGGAATTCCCGCGGAAAATGGTCAGCTCGGATCCTCCGCTGAAAGTGGTCAGCTCGGAATTTCTGCGGAGAATGGTCAGCTCGAAATTTCCGCTGAGAGTGGTTAGCTCGAAATTTCCGCGGAGAATGGTCATCTTAGAATTTCCGTGGAGAATGGTCAGCTCAGAATTTCCGCGGAGAATGGCCAGTTCGGAATTTTCGCAGAGAATGGTCATCTCGGAATTTTCACGGAGAATGTTTAGCTCGGAATTTCCGCAGAGAATGATTTGCTGGAAAGTTCCTAGCTGATTTCCTCGGACTTTCCTAGCTGATTTCCTAGAAAGTTCCTAGCTGATTTGTTTGATTAGCTCGGACTTTCCTAGCTGATTTCCTCGGACTTTCCTAGCTGATCTGCTAGAAATTTCCTAGCTGATCTGCTAGAAAATTCCTAGCTAGCTGGTTCGTTCGGAATTTCCGAGAAGAGTGGTTAGCTTAGAATTTCCTAGCTGTTTAGTTCGGAATTTCCAAGGAAGTTGGTAAGCCTAGATTTGTTAGCTCAGAATTTCTGAGAAGAGTAGTCAGCTCGTGATTTCCTAGCTGGTTAGTTTGAAATTTTGCGAAAATAATGGTCAGCTCAGAATTTCCTAGCTGGTTAGTCAAAATTTTCGAAAAGAATGTCAGCTCGGAAATTCCGAGAAGAGAGGTCAGCTCGGAACTTCCGAGAAGAGTGGTCAGCTCAGAATTTCCGAGAAGAGGGGTCAACTCGGAATTTCCTAGCTGGTTAGTTCGGAATTTCCTAGTTGATTTTCTTGGAAGTGCGGAGCTGGCTTGTTCGATTAGCTCAGACTTTCCTAACTGATTTGCTCGGAAGTGCTGAGCTGACTTGTTGGATTAGCTCGGACTTTCCTAGCTGATTTGCTCGGATGTGCCGGGCTGACTTGTTTGAACAGCTCGGTCTTTCGTAGCTGACTTGCTCGGAAGATCCTAGCTGATTTGGTTGAACAGCTCGGACATTCCTAGCTGACTTGTCGGATGTTCCGAGCAACTTTGTCTGAAAAGCTTTCGAGTTTGAAAATTGTTTTAAAAATTTTCGTATTCTGATGCGGAAGTATAGAATATACGGACCCACTCTCCCCTTTTTTTTAAAGGAGGGACCGCTGAAACGATCAAGATATTGGCTGCATATGTACCCCTTTCGGGGATCAGCCGTCCCGTAGTTCGAGTGTTTCTCGATGAGCATGGTGTATCCAACCATCTACGATTTTGTTCTTGATGAAGCTTTACGGATGAGCTCGGGCAGGATTCGGAGCTTACGAGTCTGTTGAGCGTGAAGTTAGTTAATCTTTGTTGGTTCTTTAGTTTGTTTTTCGACCGACCGAGATGGTAGGATCTACGATTGTCAGCTGAACTCTGCTGCTTTCCTTGATTTGATACGACGAGCTGGAGCCTAGTTTGCTTAGGTAGAGTTGAGGGATCCTGCTTGCAAGTTGAGATAGACTGATCTCCGATTAGTTGATGCGTCGCGGACGTATGTCCGCTCGGAAGAATTGGTACTTAAGGGGATTTAGTCTTTACTCGGCCGCGCTTTTTATCGATAAATATTCAGCTCGGATGTTGGTGGGCGTTGAGTAGAGTGTGCTTTGGTCGTCAGCACATTTTTCTTGTGGGTCTTCTCAGTGGTTCGTGCTCGTAGATTGGCTTGCTCTGCTCGGACTACTGACGAACCGAAACTCTGAGATATTTCGAGTAGTTTGACTGCGTAGACGCCGAGCAGCATAATCGCGAAAATACCGAGAAAGACGTTTCATGATAGGTTATTACATCGCAGAAGATATTCTCCAAGCTGATACGTTCGGGCATGCTTGATCAAGTATTGTCGTACTTATATGACACAAGGCAATTTTCGTCCTCCGCAAATCTTGTATTGTGTTCGGAAAATCTTTGCTTGGAAAACCCTTTTTATATACCTTTATATACGTATGTATAAATACATATGTGTATATATATATATATATAACACATGACCAGGTCGTCAATCCTTCTGCTCGAGCTACTTTTCCCTTGTTTTTCCTTTTTTTTCTTTTAGCTCGGTTTTGTCCGAGCTGATTCTTTTCAACTTTTTTTTTCCAAGATGGCAGCTCTTTTAGCCCGAGCTGGATTTTTTTTTCTTTTCTTCCAAGCTGGCTGCTCGTTTTGCCCGAGCTGATTTTTTTTTTTGAGCATTTCGGTGCGAGCTGAATTGCTCATAAATCAGTTCGAGCATGTTTTACGAATTGCCGAGCATGCTTTGCGAGTTGCTGAGCATGCATGGTGAGTTGACGAGCATGCTTTGTGAGTTTCCTAGCACGCTTGCGAGTTGCCAAGCATGCTTTGCGAGTTGCCGAGCATGCATGGTGAGTTGCGGAGCACGCTTGCGAGTTGCTGAGCATGCATCGTGCGTTGCTGAGCACGCTTGCGAGTTTCCGAGCACACTTGCGAGTTTCCGAGCACGCTTGCGAGTTGTCGTGCATGCTTTGCGAGTTGCCGAACATGCATAGTGAGTTGCCGAGCACGCTTGCGAGTTACCGAGCATGTTATGCGAGTTGCCGAGCATGCATGGTGAGTTGCCAAGCACACTTGCGAGTTGTCGAGCACGCTTGTGAGTTTCCGAGCACACTTGCGAGTTGCCTTGCATGCTTTGCGAGTTGTCGAACATGCATAGTGAGTTTCCGGGTACGCTTGCGAGTTACCGACATTCTTTGCGAGTTGCCGAGCATGCATGGTGAGTTGCCGAGCATGCTTTGCGAGTTGTCGAGCACGCTTGCGAGTTGCCGAGCATGCTTGCGAGTTGCCGAGCATGCTTTGCGAGTTGAGGAGCACTCTATGCGAGTTGTCTTGCATGCTTTGCGAGTTGCCGAGCATGAATGGTGAGTTGCCGAGCATGCATGGTGAGTTGCCGAGCATGCTTTGCGAGTTGCCGTGCATGCTTTGCGTCGTTTGCGAGTTGCCGAGCATGCATGGTGAGTTGCCGAGCATGCTTTTCGAGTTGCCGAGCATGCTTTTCGAGTTGCCGAGCATGCTTTTCGAGTTGCCGAGCATGGTTTTCGAGTTGCCGAGCATTCTTTGCGAGTGTTCCAGCATGCTACAAGCGTTTGCGTGCTTGGTTTTGCTCGGAATTTATGAGCTGGCCTGCTCGGAATTTATGAGCTGGCCTGCTCGGAATTTCTAAGCTGGTCTGCTCAGAATGTCTGAGCTGGCTGCTGGTGTGACGGCGGGACATCAATGACTATTGGTTGAGATAGTTCGACTTGGCTGTGGCGCGAAGGTGCAGCAGCAAATTGAAACATATTTTTTAAGCTGTTTGATTCTAGTACGAGCGTCGATTATTTGGCTTCTTGGTGTCGCGGATAGATCTGCAAGTGAAGCGAAGTTCGGAAACTCGTTCGATAATGAAAATTGGTTAGGCTATGATCGTGATGTATAACCACAAAGTCCCAAACCAAGATGTTCAATATGAAATCAAATAGGAATAGATTGTAAGTTGAACATAAGAAAATATTTGACGAGATATTTACGATTTCAATCGAGAGTTTATCTTGCTAATTTCTATGTACGTTAGAGATATTAATAATTCCTATAAACACTAAGCGTTGAAAACGGAAAACTTATAACAAGGCTAAAATCGATAAGTCACAAAGAAGTTGAATAGATCGGCAGAACTAGTAAAGCAACTGATGATGAGATGAATACGAATTTAGGTACTTGTCTTGACAATCGGATGGATTGTAAAGTGAGTTACAATGAAGACGATCTTCGAACACCACAATTCGGTTTTGACGAATTCGGATCCGATCTTGGCATCCTTGTTAAGTTTCTTTTGTTTGAGTTTACGTTCGTGAAGTCTTCTCCGTCGACGTTGATAGTCGTCGCGATCTGTCTTGGTTGGATTAGTGATGGTAGATCTGTTGTGTTAGATCTGTCCGCAAGAGGGGTTTCCTAGTTCGCAAATTGCGGTCGACGTAGCGTAGGGTTTCTCGTTGAGCCACCAGGCGTTGAGAAGTCGAGTCGCATACGCTTAGTTGGTCTGAATTTTACTTCCCAAGTGTTTCTTGGTCTTCTGTCCAGAGCGTTTTCATTGCTCTTTGCCTTCTCCCGATACTGAGTTTTTGCATCAATACGACTCTCGTCTCCATTAGCGCTACGTCGGCTGTCGTTGCATCAGTTGCGGCTGCGTTTGTTGCAGCGCTATCCGTCATGGTGTTGTGTGACGCGGCTGCTTTTGCTGCAGTGTTGGTCGCTAGTGGATGATTTGTTCTGTTTTCGTTGGAGGCCATATCTTCGGATTCGCTAGTCGGTGGTTTTAAAGTGCAAAACTTCTATGTCCCCACAGACGGCGCCAAACTGTGAGAGTCGAAACTCGCACTGTCAAAACTTGTAGAGCTAACTTTTTAGGGAACAGAAAGTTCAATGTAAACAACACGACAAGAGAGATCCGAAAGATATTTTTATTGATAGAAAGAATCAGAAACGAAGTACAAGAAATCAAAGTTAAAGATGTTACAGCTGAACCTTATGAAAGGCTGCCTACGTACCCTTAGAAAGGGATCGAGCCATTCGTATTTCTAAGTCTAGATGCTATGGTTTTCGCCATCTCTAAATCGTATGACCACCATCTCCTTATATGGCTGCGGCAAGTCGGCTTCGAGGATATTTTCCGCAAGATTTGCGGAAATCTTCCTGTTATTATTTCCTTCCTTTTTCCGTTAAGATTTACATTTTCATCTCGGATTTTTCTCTTTAGCTCGGAGATTTCTTGATCTTCATTTGCGAGTTTATCTTTCTGCGGCTTGACCTATTTGCCGAATGGGCCAAGAATAGACGCTCCGAGTCCGATTGTATACAATCTTCTTTATTCGGCCCAAAGTTTCGGACATACAAACGTTGTACATTTGGGCCTTAGTTCTTATTTCCTCTAACTTGGTCCATTAACTTAGTTTATCGGCCAAGAAGGTTCAAACCGATATTTCCGAAGGTGGATCGCGGCAAGTTTGTGCATATCGGTGAATGTTTGATTATCCGTTTGGGAAGTTCAGAGAAGCAAAGTCCAGCTCGGAAGTTTACAAGAGATTCATTCAGCTCAGAATCTCCGAAGGGGTAAATCATGATTGGGAAATGAGAAGGGAAAGATTTGGATCCCCGAGCTGGTTTAGCTCAGAACTTCTGAGCTGGTTTGGCTCGGTTTTGAGCTGATTCAGCTTCTTTGTTCGCTCGGATGTTTCTTTGATCTGTAATCCCTGTCAAAAGGTGCGTTTGTCCGATTAGTCAGCTGTATAAAAAATGTCATCCGTTTCGTATGAAATATATTTATCGAAACCTTTTTTCCAACAAGTTGTTTAAATGAAGTTGCCGGCACTTCGTATAACTTGGTTATTCGTATGAAACATTGTTTGTCTGTAGCGGACATTTGTCTGTGTCTGATTGTCTGATCTTGTTTTCGGCTATTGTTTTCGTCGAGGGGGTTTTCGACCCCAACACCGAGTTTAGGTGAAGGTTTTAAATCAGAAAAGAACGATTGCTCTGCATCTGTGTTTTGAGCAAGTCGTTTGTGGGTTTAGGTTAGTGAATAAAGAGAGTGGATAGTTGTTGATGTGTGTAAGGTGTATAGATTGGAAATCGATCAGTGACAAGTCTATTATGGACTATGTGTAAAACTGATTAAACAACTTGTAAGAAGTGTTTAACAGATTTCTAATATAAAGGAAGTATTTTTTGTTGAAATTGCAATCCGTATTAGATTATTGAATTCATCAAGTTTTACAATGACTATCCAAACCATCTATGTGTTGGGTTTCGGATTTTATGTTCATTTGTTGATTTGTGGGAAAACTTTGTAAAATGAATTATTTGTATTGAATAATTAATTTAAATTTCAATAACAAAATAAAAGAAAAAAATGAAACGGTGGTTAATGAAGGACTTTGACTAACTCTATGCTTATATGGCAAATAAGATATTGGGATTCTTTTGCCTTTACGGTGAACCAGCGATGGATAACGAAGTGTGCCTTCTTTGATATTGTTCTTCCTCGGTTTCGTAAGCTTCTACGATAGAGATAAAGAGATGACAAAACACACACAAAAAAATATTAGTGTAGGCTTAACTCACATCCAAAAGCTAACTCATTAGTGGAGGTTTGCCACACACTTATGTATTGTCCAATGAACTTTATATCCACCGATGTGAGACATATTTAATAGGCCTTTTTAAGATGTGGGTGAAAAACCAAACATCTTGGATATACCATAACAATATGGGCCACTTATACAAGCTTCATAGGTAGGAAACTGTTTTTGTGGAAAATCATCTGTTGGATTTAACTATAAGCTTTGATACCATATTAGTGTGGGTTTAACTCACACCCAAAAGTTAACTCATAAGTAGAGATTTGTCACACACTTATATATTGCCCAAATAATTTTATATCCACCGATGTAGGGCATATTTAATATATAAAAAATTACAAGTTGATAATTATCGGAATACAAATATTCATGATATCTCTATTATCACAAGAACACTTTTTGAAGAAAAAAATTCTCAAATAAATTGATTTACAGTGCATACAAACAGAAAAGGGGAAAAAGAGAACTTCATTAACCAAAAAAAATAATAGTACTAAACAAATCGTCGTGTTGTTTTAGTTTCTCTCAAAGCAACATAGTTTTATAATTATTAATTTTTCTCACAGAGATATGTCATCACATGGTAGGTTGATTTGTACGGGATGAGTGTGAAGGTTTGATCTGGAATTTAACAATAAGTGAAGGATTAATTTGCAGAAAACCCTTTATTGTATTGTAGTTGCAGACAACAGTAAGTGGATGTTTTATAGATGTAAAACAAGATAGTGGTCGTGTTAAACCATTAGTATTACTCGGACCTTGAGGATGGTTCTATGAAGCGGCCGTTGTTTGTCAAATTCTCTGCCCATCCAAGTGTATTGTTACCAGACTATCTGTAGTTTTCTTCTTCAACTTAATTCATCTTAATGATGATCATCTAATTAGAATCCTACTTTCATGCCTTTTTGTATCTCATGAATATCTACATGGTGTTATGGTTGTGCCAATGCGTAGCAAGATATATATTATTTGTTTCTCTAGGAATGGATGCAAACAATTTTTCTCACCATCTTTAAGAAATAGTTTGTACGTTTATCATTTTAAACTATTCATAACTGCATTGCTTTGTCTTGACCAGCTCAACAAAATTGTTGATGTTTTACCTAGAAATCTAATTATCTTGGTTACACATCACCATCCTGATCACATTCATGGTATGGAACTGTTGTTTTTGTGTGGTGGCTTCTTTTCTTTTCTTTCATGCTCCTTCTTGAAAATTGTAATCTTTGTTTGTTCTGGGCTATGAAATAGCACTCAATTTAGAAAATAAACTAGATTTTTCTGGTGTCAGTAGTCGTAATTGAGTTGATTTATGTAGATATAATTGACGAATTTCTCTGTTTCATAAATTTCTCTAGAATTCATCTTATGGTCTTAGTTGATACTGGGAAATTGAAGAACTTAAACTTAAAGATGTTTTTGGTAAATCTATAACTAGAGATGTTACAAGGATTTTAACATTTTTGAATGAAGCTTGGGCAGCTCCAGTATTGATCTCTTTTCCGAGAGTTTTGGAATCGGTGAAGGAACAAGCATGCTTTTTAACAATTACTAGTTATCGTGTCCTAGGAAGGTCGAAAAACTAGAAAATAGACCGAACGCTAGATTTAGCGTTGTGAGATCCAATAACTGAACAATTCTCTTATACAAATTTTGTAAGAATATTTATATTCTTATATGATCAGTGTATCTATCGGTTTGATATAAGGATCAAGTTCATGTTAATGTTATAGATTCTAATATTAAAGACGACACCGTGATAGATCGGTTTCGATTAACGACATTAGAATTTGGGTGTATTGATATCCTTCTTCCCTTACCTTATTATATTTTAAATATCTCTCATTAATGTTCATATATATTATACATATGTATGGTGGTTACTAAAGTTTATAAATGACTACCTATGTATATTAATGTATATGTGTGAAGAAGTGTGTAGTGGTGGTGATAGAATACATCTATAATGTATGAAGAGACATTAACCAAAGAAATCATTTTGAAAAGTAAGAGAGAAGGATTGTGATTCTTGTTCCATCACAGATCACATAAAGGAAAAAATGTCAAAGAGAAAAAGAAATCAATTGATGAACCGATTCTATAATAGCCAAATCAAAGCATGTATTTAAGGTTAGTATTTCTTCTTCTATATGAAATTGTTTGTGGTTGAATTAATATAAATCTAAACTTATTCTTGGGCTTAGATTTCATAAATAGAAATCATAAAAGATAAACTTATAGTTGGTATTAGAGCCAAATTAGATTTGTTTAATTCACATTAAAAGAAAAACTCCATACGTTGCTCAATTTTTTTTTACGGCAAATTCAAACTTTATTAATATACAAAGAGTTATAAGGTAACAATATCAAAGACCTTACAGAATTAGATCAACATACTTATTACATACAGATGTATGAGCCGCCATATACTGAGAAAAATACAGCAGAAGGGAGTTTAACGATGCTTTCAGAAGAGTAGTCTTACTCGCTAACCGATCATAATATCGGTTACTTTCCATCTCAATATTGATCTTTCTCTGATGTGATTTGAATGCAGCATCATTTAGCTGAACTTTTTTAACAAAACACATCTTGAAACCTGATGTGTTGCAATGTAACTCTGAATACAAGACACTTTGATACCAACACTTCCGTATCAAGGTCTTTTTGGTGAATGTTGTCTTTGGAATTTTTTTCCTTCGTGAGATTAACGTGATAAGGAATTTTTGTACCATTCTCCAAGAAGTAAGCATTCGTAGTAGAATAATGATTCTATGAACTCCTTTCCTTATATGCATCCTTACTTTGTTACGTATATAATTGGTCATCATGAACCTCCAATGAAGTTGGCCCATTGTAATCTCACATATCATCTCTTCTTTTTGCCGTTATAAGATTATGGACCCTGCTTAAAATGGATAGCAAATCTTCATTCTACAGTGAACTCATTGTATTGAGTCTACGTAGTGTGTTTGGGATGGTCCATCACTTACTACCGTACCGGTTTCGAGAGATGTTTGGTTCCACGGTGGTTTCCATGGTGTCTGTTGCCATAGCAAGGCGGTGAGAATATCTTCGCCGCCACTGAAATATGTTATGTCCTCGGACATGAGATTGTCGCATAAACATGAGATGATGATGCCGGAAATAACAACGACGCCGGTAACATGAGAAGGAAACGTTCTGGTGACATCTCTAGAATGGACAAGAAAATAGCAGTTAAACACCAACCATTGAAGAATCTCTTCAACAGACAAGAACCGAGCAAATTGATCAGAAAATCACGGTGAAAAACTGTTGGACAATCACTCTCAATTGATTGATGATAGCGTAATCTTGAACGGTTATGATCGGTCAATGGATTGTTGTCATAGAGAGACATAGTATTGAAGTAAAATTGTGATGAAGTGAGATGTTGGATCATGAAAAACAGAAGAGAGGATGACGAACCGGTGCCGGGGAGGCCAGCACCGGCCAAAAAGGAAAACGAAGGTTGTGCTTAAAAACGGTTATGATCGCCTAAACAATCGCCTTAAGCGGTTACGTTACTCGTAAGTATTAACAAGTTAGTAACATTTTATACGTTAACATACGTGGCTCAAGTTACGTTATGTAATAAACATACGGAATTTGACGATGAGAATTCATCATTATTATGGCTTGTTTTTTGAATAGATGCATTTGCATGAACAGGTACATATAAATCTAATGTCATGATAAATTATTTACGGATCGCAAAGGGTTTCTGAATTGTTTGCATGCATGAATTGTGTGCATACGTGACAAGGGTGACATTTAATTGTTATTGTCTGATTGAAACTGCTTGAATTAATTTGAACAGTCACGTGTGTGTTGCATATCGAATCATTAAGTGCATGAAGAAATGCTTAAATGGTTATAATAAACTGGAAAAGATTAACAAACCGCTAATTCCTTAAAGGAATTTTGTTTGATGAATTAATTGAGTAACGTGACGTGAACAGTCGCATGTGGACTTAGATAAATTAATAGTAACATGAATATGAAACCGTAATCTGGGTAAAGAGAATTAGGGATTACGGCATAGTGTGTATAATTGAATTAAAGGAAAGCTTCCACTGAATTAATTGTGTGTGTTGCATGATTGCATCTGTTTGAATTAGTTTGATATCAAATAAATTTAGCGTCGTTGAAAGTGCTTGTATTTAAGTATTGCCCAAAATTTACTTAAATGCAAGCGTTAAAGTTAAAATTATAGATAGTGAATATGTATTTAAGTCTCAAAGCATAAATGCGTAAGCATGTATAAAAGCTTGCAGATTTATAAATTCATTTGAATATGCTAACTTTGTCGTGAAGTTCAATGGGCTCAATTATGGAAAGTGGTCCGAACATATCCGGTTTACACTGGGTGCTATAGCATTAGACTCCACCATACTAGCAAACTAAGAGCCTCAACCATTTCAGAAGATAGCTCTGAGTCTGAAAAATCTCGGTACGAGCGATGAGAGCTATCTAACAGGCTGAGCTTCAACCTTATGAGAATGACGATGGCATAAAGTATTAAGCCATGTATTCCTTAGACATAGAGAGTAATATAATTCATAAAGAAATTAGGGAGTGTAAAAAGTTTGGATATGACTGACAAGTCGATTGTGGTAAGCATAATGAGGGAGCTAGCTACGAAAAGTTTTGCTCGGCTTAGCCAATCCATGATAAAGTGACGCACATGTCTAACTTAGTAATCAATAAAGGAAAACCGAGTAAAAGGGGCAAAAAGATGGATAAGACTTTCGTGAGAGGACCTGAAAGTCAAATCTATAAGGAAATGAAGTTTTTCTTTTTGTAATTAAATGGGACATTTGAAGAAGAATTGCCCTTAAAGAAAGGTTTGATTTGCTAAGAAAGGGATTCAGCGATCCAACCTATAAGAGGACCTGAACAGTACTTGATCATGGGGAACATGATAATTGCAAGAACTGAAGGCATTGAGATGTATATATTGATCCTGGACACTGCTTGTCATGTGGATCTTGAAGAGTGTCTTTATGTACCTGAATGTGCTAGAAACCTTGTTTCCATAAGTAGGTTGGACAACTTAGTTTTTGATTTTAAGATTGGACATGGTGTTTCTCATTGTACCGAAATGATTATTTTTATGGTAATGATACTCTGTTTGATTCACTTTATTGGTTCAATCTTGATGCAGGTTTTCTGAATCCTTGTTTAATGTTGAAATTAGAGACATTAAACATAGTGAATCTAATAAAATATCTGCTTTCTTGTGGCATAAAATATTAGTTCACATTTCCAAAGAAAGAATTATGAGGTTGGTAAAGAATGAAATTCTTTCTCAACTGGATTTTAGACCTAAATGTGTGTGTAGACTACATTAAAGGAAAACAGACTAAACATAAAGCAAATAAACGAGCCACAAGAAGTACTCATCTTCTTGAAATAATACATACCTATATATGTGTCTCTTTCGATGCTCTTTCAGGGAGCAGTGAAAAAAATAATTTATCACCTTTATCGATGACTACTCACGTTATGGGTATACATATCTAATGCATGAAAAGTCTAATTGTGTGAATTTCCTAGAGGTGTTCATTGATGAGGTGGAAAGGCAGTTAGAAAAATAAAGATTATGAGGTCAAACAGAGGTGGTGATTTTTATGAAAAATTCAATGAAAGTGGACAATGTCTAAGTCTATTTGCAAAGTTACTTGAAAGGAAGGGCATTTGTGGACAATACACAATGCCTGGTACACCTCAGCATAATGGTGTGGCTGAGAGGCAAAATCGTACACTAGTGGATATGGTTAGGAACATGCTAAGTAATTGTTCTTTACCTCTTTCGTTGTGGGTATATGCGTTAAGACTTTCTCGTATATGCTTAACCAGGTTCCTAGTAGGGCAGTTCCTAAGACCCTTTACGAATGGATGGGAAGGACACTCAGCTTAAGGCATTCACAGGTTTGGGGTTGCCCAGAAGAAGTAAATTTATATAACCCACAAGAAAAGAAACTTGATTCTAGGATTTTTAGTGGATTTTTTATTGACTATCCTGAAAAATCAAAGGGATGTACATTTAATTTCCCTAACCATAGTACGAGATTATACATTTTGTCATTCCACCTAAGTTTGTTGTTCCTATTGTTGCATCACAATCAAATGACACAACATACAACAAAATTATATGCAAACTCCACTAGTTGAAAGTACGGTTAATGAACTTGTCAAAATTCAAGAAGAGAACAATTCACCATAAGAACCATCGAGGCGATCTGATAGAAAAAGAAGATCTGTCATTTCAAATGACTATGTGGTTTACACTATTAAGAGTGAATGTGACTTAAGCATACGAATACATGAACTCATTTCGGAAAAAAAAACATGGAAAGTAACAATTCTGAAAAGTGGTATGCCGCATGAGAAGAGATAAATTCTATTGGGTTATAACTATGTTTGGGACTTAGTATAGTTGCATAACGATTTCAAGACTATTGATTCTAAATGCGCCTTTAAGACTAAACGCGACTCGAAAGGTAAAATTGAAAGGTACAAGGCTTGCCTTATTGCTAAAGGTTTCGCAAAAGTACCGCATTGACTACAAAGAGACCTTCTCTCCAATTTCTAAGAAGGATTCTCTAAGGATTTTTTTGGATTTGGTGGCGCAGTACGGTCTTGAGCTCCACCAAATGGATGAGAAAACTTCCTTTCTCAATGGAGATCTTGAGGAAGAAGTATATATGGACCAACCTGATGGTTTTGTGGCCACAAGAAACGAACATCTGGTATGTAAGCTGAGAAAGTCAATATAAGACTAAAACAAGCTTCCAGACAATGGTATCTAAAGTTTAATGATACCATCATGTCATATAGTTTTGTATCGTTGATCGATGTATCTACATTAAGGTCCGTGGGAGTAAATTTGGGATTTTGGTCTTACATGTTTGTGATGTTTTACTTGTTGAAAACGACAAGGACATGTTGCATGATATAAAGAAATATCCTCTAAGAACTTTGAAACGAAAGATATGGGTGAGACATCCTATGTGATCGGAATAGGAATACTTCGAGATAGATAACAAAAATTGTTAAGTTTGTCTGAGAAAAGGTATACTAATAAGATCTTAGAGAGATATAGAATGGAAAACTGCTTTGCATGGATAGCTCCAATTCAGAAAGGGGACAAGTTCAGTAAAATCCAATGTCCTAAAAATGAAATGGAGCGTAAGAAAACAAAAAGAGCTCCCTATGCATTAATGGTTGGGAGTTTGAACAATTTTCATACATGGACTCGGTCAAAAATCAGCTTTATTGTTGAAAGATTGGATCAATATCAAAGTAACCCTTGAATGAAACACTAGAAAGCTGCAACAAAGTGCTTTCGTACTTGCAAGGTACCAAAGAGCTCATGCTTACATATATGATACATGACCTTCAAAGAGTAGATGAACAATATCATGAAAGAGTGGGAAGTAGTTTTACATTGATACTCCCACTATTAAGACAGAATTTGTGATATGCTTTGAGACCATAATTCATGTATTGAGGTTTCTGAACTTTATCTTGGGGTTTTGGAATGTCGACAATATAGCTGGCTGCTGAGAATTATTGTAATCATTCCGCAAATGTTCTCATTATAAGGAATCACAAGTACTAGAAGGATGTTAAAAAAACACATGAGGTAAAAATACTTGTCTGTTAAAGATGAAGTGTAGAAACATTTAGTGTCTTTTGAGCACATAATGATGGATATGATGGTAGTGGATCCGTTAAGTAAAGGATCACCACTCAAGGCGTTCAATGGCCAATTAGAACGTATGGGTGATATAGGTGAAGCCTTGCTATTACAGCTATGGTATGTTCATTACAGTTGTGACACTATGAATTCACTTAAAGTTATTTTTCTACTTTATTGAACAAGTTATCATAAGGTATGTGTACATTTATGGTTAATAGATAACATGATAATTTTGAGAATTAAGGTTCTTCTCAATGTAAGGAAACTATATATAAAGTTAGAATTGGTGTGTAATACATTGAAAGGAATATGTCGTTCAATGATATTAAAATAGTTAAAGATCATATGAACTTAGTATAAAAGCGTGCATTATAGTTTTTAAACCATTAAGTAGATACAATGGTCAAGAGGGAGAATGTAAAAATATTTATATTCTTATATGACCAGTGTATATATCGGTTTGATATAAGGATCAAGTTCATGTTAATGTTATAGATTCTAATATTAAAAATGGCATTGTGATGGATCAGTTTTGATTAACAATATTAGAATATCGGTATATTGATAACCCTCTTCCCTTATCTTATTATATTGTAAATATCTCTCATTAATGTTCATATATATTATATGTATATATATGGTGGTTACTAAAGTTAATAAATGACTACCTATGTATATTAATGTATATGTGTGAGGAGGTGTGTAGTGGTGGTGATGGAATACATCTATATATATATATATATATATGAATGAAGAGACATTATCCAAAGGAATCATCTTGAAAGTAACATACACCCCTCTAAATGAAAAGTGACAGAGAAGGATTGTGATTCTTATTCCATCAAAGATCACATAAGGTCAAAGAGAAAAAAAAAATCAATTGATGAATTGATTCCATAATAGCCAAATCAAAGCATAAATTTAAATTCAGTATTGTTTCTTCTATATAAAAATGTTTGTGGTTAAATTAATACAAATCTAGATTATTCTTGTGATTAGATTTCATAAATAGAAATTATAAAAGATAATCTTATAAATTCTAGTTTGCTTCACAGGTTAAATATGCGGGATATCACGACCATGAAATTCTTAATTTCATCAAGACAAAGCCTTTTGTTTTCCAGATCAGGCATAGGATTCGGTTGGTTTTGTGAACCAAGCAAAGTTATGAAGTCTGTTCATACAATGCATGAGAATTGAGCAATCTTTGCAACCCATAATGGGTAATTGTCTCAATCCAAAATCAGTGGTATCTTCTTAGTTTACGGGTGTCTTGATATTTTCTCTTTATCGTTCTTCTGATTTTGTATTGTGTGGTTGTAGGAGTTTCTCCAAGTGAAAGTAATGACAAGACAATATAGGATGATGAAGATGATAATCAAGTAGAGAGCAAGGTGACATGTTTCATGGAAGGAATTCCAATGAAACTTGAATTTGTTATGTTCTTTGAATTTATACTTACTAATGTTGGATGTTGTTACTACAAGAAACATGGATAATCATAGCACTTTAGGATAACACGATTTTGCTAAATGTTATTAAAATAGATGTGTTGGGGTGGAGTATTCTCTTATGGTATTTTAGACCACTAAACCGAAATTTTATGGAGTGGGAACAAAAATTGACTTTCAGAACCTAATTTCTACTATTGAAATTCTTTTTGGTTTTAGTGAAAATTTTCCCCTCTCTTCCTCCTCTACAAAAACACAATCTCTTGGTAAAAAAAACACGATTAAAGTGGAACAGGCGAGATTAAGAAGTTGGCTTAAGGGTCATTTCAACATTTAATGCTCGTATCTACTTTACCACAATCTTGTATTAGGCCCAAGCGCTTTGAACCTGATTCCAAAGAATTCACAATTTCTGACCTTATTCATGAATTTTTTTTAAAATATCTCCTTGATATCAACTGATCAACCACCGTATCTATTCGTCAACAGCTTATTCAGAATTTACTTATAGCAACATTCGGAACTTTATGGAGCTTGGTAGCATGCTTGAAACATCTTTACTAGACTTCAATCAGTTAATATCTTTTTGACTTTTTATAATACCAGCTTGAAACATGTTTTTGATGCGAGTTTCCTTCCACATCTTATGTATTTGGACTATATTTTTGTAATTAGCAACTTGTGAATCGCTTAAACCATTTATTTTTGACTAAAATCAGCGAGTCGCTTCTTAGAAAACATTTTTGCAATCAACTCTCAGAAAGTAGTTCATTCACACACACTTTAAATATGTTGGCATTCTATATCAAAATCGAAAAATATATTTAGTTATAACTGGTGATTACTTGATGAACCAAATGAATGAGAAAAAAATAGATAAAATTTCTTTGGAGGAATTGAATAAACGGAAAATAACAATAAAAATAAACAAATGTTCATATTTTTTTCCTCAAAAAATTGGAGAAAAATATTTGTTCGTTCATTTCTCAAAATATAAGGAAATGAGAAGAATGAACTAGGGTCTATGTGTCAAAAACTTGATAAAAAAAATTTCCTTAATTTAAATAAGTTTTCAGGAACAACAAATTCCTCATAGTTTTGGTGACCAATTGGACCACTAAAGTCTCGACCGTTACATATCTGATGTCATTGAAATATATTTTTAAGTACTTTTCTTAATGAGTGTATAAGTTATATTGTTTTTCTTCAGACGATTTCGGCATAGACGATTGAGAAAGTCTATATTTACAATCAATGTTTAGTTTATTTGTTAGTCGTCAAGACAGTTTTCATAGCATAGGCAGTTAGCACGTGATGGGCAACAAACAAACACATGAAAATGAAAAGGATAGGAACAAAACAAAACAAAACAAAACCATGTAAAGTAATTAATCAGATCAAAGAGCAAAGAAGCAAGAAAGAGGAAACCCAATGAGCTAAAGGACCGGAAGTTGTCGTATGGTGGAATATGACTTTTATTTAACGTTGGTGCAATTGGTAGTTGGTACTGTTGTGGTAGGGGCCTGCCCTTTTCCAAACTAGAGTTATTGCTCTCTAAGATGATACTTGTAATCATTGTAGATGATTATAACAGGGTTGAATAAAATGTAATTTAAGGCTAAGATTTCTTTGATAATGATAACTCAATTTTTTTTTGAAAGACTCAATAAACAAATGAGAACAAGTATGTGTTATTGGGGATTTATTGATGAATACAATGGAATTGGTTACACAAGTGATAATTTGATTTGAATCTTTATTTTATAGGATCTCTTTGAATAAGAAAAAGGTGTTGAAGCTGGTGTTGACAACATGACATATTTGAATATTTATTTAGCTGAGTCGAAGTTAACTCAAATTTATTTTTAAATTTGGATATTTTGAGCTACTAGAATTATAATCACCATCGATTTAGTGATTTAGCTTATATAACGCATGATTTGTTCACCTTTTCTATTATTACTAGATTTTGACCCGCGCTAAAGAAGCGCGGGTTTATGTTTTCATTCTTAGAATATATACTTTTATCTTAAATTTATATTTTTATAAATTAATTTCGTTACATATTTCGTCTAATCTATATCAAATGAAAATAAGATGATATAGTGCTAAATGTGAGAAGAAATTTAATAAATTTTGTTTTTGTTTTGATATTATTAACTTGTCTATTATATATTAGTAGTTGTATTTTATTGTTATTTTTAGTATATGATTAGTCATGCTTGAACTTGGTTAATCTATTTTTCAACACGTGTTGTAATGATATATAATTTGAAAATTTGATGGAACAACCCGTTAAAAATTGCATTCAAACATGAACTATAATTTGACGCATCATATATTTGAATAATATAAATATTAAATAATTTAAATATTTATATTAAATTTAAAATATATCAATTGGAATTAGTTACTCGTGCAAATTTTATTTTTAGAAATCGAAATTGGTTAATTTATTTTTAGCCCATTTTATTATAATTTAAATATTTTAAAATTTGATGAAACAACTCGTTAAGAAGTACAATCGTAAAAACGTTTCTTACAAAATAAATAATTTATATCCGCACCCTAGTACAATATTATATACTACTTTCTTATTTTAATAATAATTTATTAATTTTAATGATTATATAATTTATAAAATAATTATGTATTAAATTATATAATTATATGTACCAATTGATTTAGTAACTTAATTATGCTTGATTTTATTTCTTTAAGTGAAATTTTAGTTAAGAATAATTTATAATTTTATTTTAATATTAATTTCGAAATTAATTATTATTTTTATTAAATTTTTGAAAAAGATTTTCGTTAGATATGATTATGATAGAAAAAAAAAAACAAAAGATATTATAAGATATTATGAATAAATCAAATATAAATTGTTTTACAGTTTTACCCTTAATGAAGGTTACAAATCCTAATAATATCAAGGGTAAATTCCGGAAACAACATTTATGTACCATGGCAAACCTTACTGTTTTAATAGATTATGTTTTAATAGATTAGATAGTTGCCTCAGAATCATATTTTAGCATTAGAGTTTGGGGTTTGACTCTATACAAGAATCGTTTGATTCCAAAACATGTTCAAGTTTTACTTCGTACTTTTGTATTAGCAATTGGCTTTTTTACTACGCTAAAGTGGTAAAAAAAATCATGTCAAAGAGTAGAACAATTTTTCAAAGGATATGTGCTAAACCAAAACATGGTATGCAACTAATAAAAAAAGGTTTTGACATTGATTATGTTGATTATCTAAACGTTTGACGTTAATAAAACGGTTTGATGTTACTATATAATCAGTGTAGTTAAGTAGTAAGACGTTTGACAAATTCCAGAAACATGGATTAGCTCCACGATTAATAAATTTTGTTCTTTTTTCTTATTTCAACTCGTATAAACCTAACTTCCGGCAAAGTGATCTTAACCGGAAGAAAAGAGTTTACAAATTTATTGGAAAAAAAAAGCATAGTGAAGTAATTAAACCAAACAGCCAGTAAGAAATAACAGTATTATTACCGAACTTTTGCCACGGTTAATAGATTAAGCACGTGTACCAAAAAAGATCAAGTTATATGTCGATGCGGATCAGAAATATGTCGATTTGTACGTTGCAACTAGCCATAAATATGTCGATATCTACTTTGCATCTAGCTCTAATATCTACAACCAATGACTCTCTTTCATTTTGAGTGATTTTGTGGGCTGAAATAATGAAATAATAAAATATTATGAAAACAAACCTATGGGAGAGTCATACCGTGAATCTCATCGTGTGGGACATTCACTCCCATCGTCATCTGACCAAAAGCATGGCTGGCTTCCTTAAGTGCTCACCATTACCCCATTAATACTATATATTTGACTTTTATCTCTTCTCTATTTGCCTTTTTGGTTCACCATAATTATTTCATAAAAAAGGATGACCATTTGTTTGTTTTGTATTAGCTTAATTTTATTTTATTAAATAAATGAAATCGCGCAGAGTACGTGTTCAATTCGCAGCCTCGCTTTTGGGGTTATTTTTTTAAATCGTTGGCAAACGTGGAAATAAATCATTCTGGTACAACTCATTCAAATGGATTGATACGGAAGGGTATACCGTATATAATCAAGTCTTGGGTACAAATAGAAAAAAAAAAAAAAGTTATTATCAATTATGTAGATTAATGGATAAAGTTTTCTGCGTAGTGCAAGTAAACCATCAGACACAAATCTTCATAAAATGATTCGGTATAGTGCAGATAAAATCGTCAAGTGTTAATCTTCACAAAACAGTAAAAATGTCCGTTTGTAAAATCTTCGATGTTATACTTCTCATAATTTATAATAGAATAATAAATTAATAATATCACTTAAAATTGATCGTTATTCATTTTGTATGAAGATTTATGACGTACATTTGATCCGATATAATGTTCAACAAAAAAATCAAAAATTATTTGGAACTTAGTTTTAGGGTTATTCAGTATTTTTAAAACATGTCAATCCCTTATAATTAACCATTTTCATATAATATTATATTCATATAATATTTATATTCAAAATTTTGTTAAACATATAAAATAAATATTTAAATCAGTAACATATGATTTTAATTAAAATTATATTATGAATATAAGTTAGAATTTTTTTGAGTTTTATATATTTCTTTAAAAATAAAATAAAAAAATAAGCGTAAGCGATCGACTAGGCAAAAGTTAGAAAGTTAAACGGACACAAAATCGGTTGAGTACTGCATAGCACTTAGTTTTAGGTTATTCAAAATAACTTACTCATATAGTCATTCTCCATATAGTGTATTCAAAAACTAGTATGTTTTTTTGTGTCTTCTTTCTATCTAACTAAGCCATGTCTTATCCGATAATAATTTTGACTTCCGAAGAGCATCTTATATCGGAGCTATATGGCTTATATGGTAGAAAAGATACATCTATGATTGGACCTTATTTGCCAGGACATCCGCACAGACATTTAATTAAATGACGGAGAATGTGGATAAGATCCAAATATACTAAATTTTGTCTTAAGAGTAAGAGCGCATATAGCTCTGATGAAAATATTGACTAGTTCTTGGGATCTTTCAGCATTTCTACCAAATTTGAGTTTTCCGTCTTAATCAAAAAAATTGAAATTCTCTCTCTTGGAAACACGGCAACGTCCATAAAAGTCCGTATATCTCGGCGTGGAGTGCCGAAAGACTTTGACAATACCCTTGAACCACTGATAGGGACATGATCGATCCAAAACAGCATATCAAGATTTGAGTTTCTATAGAAAGATTTGTGATGTTTCCCAATTCATATTCAGTCTCTGATTTTTTCATTTTTCGTTTTGGTTTGTTATTCTTCAGCTTTCCTCTTCTAATATGACAATTGTGTTTCGTTTGTTAACGATATGTCATACTTCTTCCTATAATGTAGCCATGGGCATAAAAACCGGAACCAAAGAACAATCCAACCGAACCTGATATGAGATGGAGAGGCGTGGTGATTGATGGTAGAGTGAGAGATGAACGGATGGGACAAAGCTGCTGGCCGAAGGCACTCTCAGCTTGGTCGGTGGGTGATCGGTGATGGTCTAGGAACTAGAGAGCAGTAAGAGCACTAAGAACAATCTGAACAGCAAGCAAAACCAAGAGATGTCGTTCTTCCAAAGGGGCAGCCACGCTAAGGAGAGAAGGAGATCATCTATTCTTAGGGTTTTCTTAGTTTAATCTTGTGTAACTTTCATTAAACAAAAAGAGAGTGTTTTAAACAACTTGCAACTAAAATAAAATGGGCCAAAACACTTGGGCCACGAAAATAACAGACAAAAACAAGAGAAATAAGACTTAAAGCGAGAAAGGAAAGTCTTGGTCGAAATAGAGAAGAGGCCGGTCTGTCTCTCTAATGAATGGGCCTCGGATCACCTCGTTAAAAACCTTGTGAAGAAAACCCATCTGGGACAAAACTTCACAAGGAAAAAAGAGTATGATCTTTATCCCAGAGGCAGACCGGTCAGAGAATCATCTGGCTCGATGCAGAAGATCATGGTCGGTCCGTGCGTCCGGAGTATGGGCCAGGGTGTGATCTGCTCAAATGGGCCGTCAGCTTCGGTATGGATCATCTGGTCCAACTGGTTCAGGACAGGTTGTCCTTGGTCGAGATGGCCTAGCTGGGTCGTGAGGTCTTCTAAGCTTGTCCTCGAGATCAGCTGCTCCATGGCATTGTTGAATTCGGCATGTATCTGTCGCTTTCCCGAACGCGTCCTTGGTACATCTCGCATGGTCGGGAACAGGTCGGTCAGCTTCTTGGTAGAGCCTGGTCCGTCTTGTTCGTCCAACTCAGTGTCGGCCAAGCTGATGTCCTCATCAGAACCAAATGATCTTTGGATACTACTAAATTACCCATTGGATCTTAACTTCAGTATTCATGGGTATCTGGAATCGAACTAAACCGAACCAAATACACATGGATATCCATATAAAACTGAAAATAAAATGAAAAATTTACTTTCAATAATATTTAAACTAAACCAAAGCCCAACTAACCCACCTAACCCAAAATGTAGAAGGTATGTTTGATTTCGATGATGATATTGATGATTTCGAAGAATATGAAAGAATGGATTGTGTGTATAATGAGATGGTGAAAGAGAAAGGACTTCAAAAGGCTAAAAATGAGTTGGAGTTTTATCTAAAGGAATTAGTGGAAACTTCAAAGCTCTTGAACGGAACAAAGTGTGTAGAGTATGATGTTTTTGGCTGGTGGAGGCTTAATGCTCCAAAGTTCCATGTTTTATCCAAAATAGCTAAGGATGTGCTTGCATCGCAAGTTTCTGTTGTTGCATGAGAGAGTGTATTTAGCACTAGTGCTCGTGTTTTAGACCTTTACAAGAATTTTCTAACTCATAATAAGATAGAGGTATTGATGTGCAAGGAACAATGGCTCAAATATGAGATTCATTTGGATGAGAATGGAGTGGTCACTAATTATGATCTGCTAGCAGACATTGAATTACAAGAGACACTTTAAAAAGGTACCTTATATTCTTCAAACTATATATTCAATCATTGATTTAAATAAATTTGTTAATTTCTTTTTTATATCATTTTAGAGTTTGGTTTGTGAAAGAGCCAAAGAAGCTATATGTAATTTTGTATACTCTTCTCTACTCTATTTTGATGTTGTTTGGTCAATAACTTTTGTTTGTGTCACAGGAGGATTAAAAAAGAGGATTAAAAATTCATGGACTAGAAGAATCTTGGAAACTCTCTTTTTTGGATTGGAGAAAACTTTTTTGAATATCATTGGTTTGTTGAACTTTTTGAACGATGTTGGATTAAGGTTTATACTTTTGGATTTAAGATTGAGACTTTGTATTTTGTAATCAGGAACCACAAAAGCCGAAGAATCGTAGGAACCGAACCAAAATATATCTGAACCAAACCGAAATTCTTGCGGTTCTCTTACGGATCCTAAGACCATCTCCAATGTAAAACACTATATTCCACACTAAAATAGTGTTACACTAAAATAGAGTTGGATTTCTCTCCAATGTACAACTCTATTTTCTACTCTAAAAATAGAATGTTTTAAGTATATTTTATCTTTTTGTTTACTACTAATACTTTTTATTTATAAAATTTACAATTCAACCCCATTTATTTATTCTTTACAAAAATTTCAAAAATTATAATATTACAACTTCTATATTGTAAAATTAATTTAAATTAAACATTTATTCAATAAAAATAAACATTATATCATATAAAAATAATAAAGCTTAATAGATTTTGGTTTAAATATCACCATTACTATATTTTTTTCTCACAAATGATCCATTAAATCTCATTTTTTCACCAAAGTAAAGAAGCCGCGAAACATCGGTAGTTGTTGGTGACCGTAACTATTGCTCTGAGAATATCTCCACTATGGCTTGACAAAATATTTCCATGCTTTCGATTGCCGTTGATTCACCAATCTTTATATACTCGTCTACGGCATATGCAGGAACACCATATGCTAGCATTCGATCTACTTCGTTCGGACAGTACTTTAGCGATTTTGGAGGAACCGAAAGCACCTTACCGGATTTTATTTTGGTGTGTTATATTTATTTGTGTTGTTTATCTTAAATTGGAGTTCTTGTCATGTTGTTTATTTTAAGTTTTGGTATTTTTGTATTTCAGTATTTTTAACAATTTAATAATGATTTTATAATAAATAATTATTAAATTTATTATTTATTATAGATATAAATAAAATATTTAAAAGTTAAAGGACCATTTTGTAAAAAAAAAAAAAATTAATACTAAAATAGAGTAGGAAATAGGTTTACGCTAAAAATAGTGTAAGAAATAGGTTTACACTGTTTTAGAGTAGGATATAATGTGGGGTTGAAGAAAAATTTACTCTAAAATATGATTTAGTGTGAAAAATAGTATAGAGTTGGAGATGCTCTAAATGCCCAAAACAGAAGAAGCGTATGAACCAAACCGAGAGACGGAATGCTCATACCTACTCTAATGTATACCCGTTTGTACTACCACAACCATAGAAAGTACAAATATAAATACTGCAAATCTTTGAATGTCTAATATATAATTTGATATATTTGTAACCTTTTTCGCTTGGCTGAATAGATAATCCATAAGTCAGACCACTACTATAAGAAGCTCTACCCAATTTGATATCCCTATTTAATTGAATATTTTTTTTATTTGTTACAATAATATACAGCATAAGTGGTAATAACTATCGAATCAAGAAGTGTTAAATTGGCGATTTGGTCATCTTAAGTGGGCTGTCTCTACATGGGGTTCACTTATCTACTTTTAATTGGCATATCTTGGTTGACATTTTAAGCAATGAGTATACAAATGTTATAAATTAATACTACAATATAATTATAAAAAAATAAATACAATAAAAATTGCAATTTCTCTTTCTACGATCATAAACAAATAATATAGTATCGTATTTATGTCTAACAGCTAACATAATCATTCAACAAAAAACGGATGATCTTACGAATTCCCCACGGGTTTTCTCTCTCTCCTCCAAGAACACTTGCATATAAATATATAAACACACATTGATACAAAAACTATAACACAGATACATTTTACATAAGTTTAATTATCACACAAAACTTAAACGCTTCCTTGTGTTTCTTATGTCGAACAGTAGTGATTCTCCGACCACCGGAAATAGACAAACGACGACGTTTCGTCTAGCTTCAATCGCATTGCCTTCAAAATCTTCTGATCATCAGTCTCCTCAGTCCTCTCCAGGCTCATCTTCTTCCCCATCTCCGACGCCGAGACCTTCTCTCGCCGCAGGTGGATCTTCGACGAAGAGAACAACGACCGGATTATCCGGCCGCCATTCATTTTTCAGGGGAATTCGGCTACGGAATGGAAAATGGGTATCGGAGATTCGAGAGCCGCGTAAAACGAGGCGAATTTGGCTCGGGACTTATCCGGTACCGGAAATGGCTGCCGCCGCTTACGACGTTGCTGCGCTAGCTCTGAAAGGCTCTGACACCGTTTTGAATTTTCCCGGTTTGGCTTTGACTTATGTGGCTCCGGCTTCCAACTCTGCCGTGGATATAAGAGCTGCGGCCGCGAGAGCCGCTGAAATGAAGCAACCGGATCCGGGTGGAGCTGAGCGGGTAACGAATCCGGGTCAACCAGGAAAGGAGGAGGAGGAAAAAGCAATGTCTTCTTCCTTGGAGTTCATGGACGAGGAAGCGATGTTGAATATGCCGAATTTGTTGACGGAGATGGCGGAAGGGATGCTCATGACTCCACCGAGAATGACAAATCCGACGATGGATGATTCGCCGGAGAATCAAGAAGGAGATAGTCTCTGGAGTTACAAATGATTCCATCGAACTCTCTTTCTCTTCTTCTTCCCTCTTTTTCCGGTCGGATGAGATTTTTGTTTTTGTTTTCCTTTTGCTTTTTGGGTCGTTGTTATGGAAAATCAAAAAATATGTTGCATGCTGAATCGCTCTATGAATTTTTTTTTCTTCTACCTTTTAGAATTATGATTTATATGAGGAAAAATAGTCACATAATTAAAATATATAATTTTGTAGGTTGTACTTTTTGTGGATAAAAGTTCTGGTAAGTTGTTTATTGGTGTTTTTCTTTTTATTTGGCCAACTGTTTATGAGGCTTCTAGATAGAGAAATAGCTGTTTTTTTTTGTCTTCTGTCCACGTAGACTTAAGCCAAGTTTAATCCGCTTTCAAAATAATTCCGGAGAGCTCCATCAGTCGGGATAGTCTGGCTTATATGGAAAAACAGTATTCCACGAGACCGAACGTCCTTAGCTAGGAAGTCCGCTCTAGTGTTTAAACTTCTGGAAATGTAGCGAATGTTGAAAAAATCGAAACCCTATTTCAAAAAGAATAAGGCTTCTAACTCTGATGCAAAATTTGGCCAATCTCCCGGATCTTCTATCATATTCACCAGTGTTGCACAAAGTATCAAATTTCTAGAAGCAACATAAAATTGTTGTGTACATGGAGATAGTCAGTGGTGGACCCAAAAATATTTTTTACCGAGGTCAATAAATTTAATATATATATATATATATTATTGTTTTGATATTTAATCAAAAAGTTAATACTGAATCAGAATTCTTAGAGAAATATTAATGAATAAATTTTATAAATATATTTAAAAGAACATATAAATTGTAAAACTCAATGTTTTAGTGAAAAGTAAGTTTCTAAAGAAGATATACAAATTTTAAATATAAGAGAACATATAAAAATTATAAATCCACATTTTTAGAAAAGTGAAAAAGTATATTTTATTACTTTAAAATATGGAATAAAATGTTAATGTAACTACATCGATTGAGAGATAAAAAGTGATATCTTATAGATAAAAAAAAATAGACATTAGATGTTTACATTGAATGTTTTCGTTTTTATTAAAGTGTAAAAAAGGAAGGATTTTTTGTTTTGGAAAGAAAGAATGAAAAATAAATGAGGGGTCAAACACAACTTTAATAGGGGGTCAATTAATAAAATCTGTATAAATATATGAAGATTTTCTAATTTTAGTGGGTTCAACTGAACCCCCTAAGCTACAAGTGGGTCCGCCTCTGGAGATAGTTGTCATGCTCTACTATGTTTGATGTACTGTATTAATTAGGTTTACTCACCAATATGAACAAAATGTGGGATCATATCAGACAGGATAATAGTCCGAACAGATCAAATAAAAAATGGTACGTTGCTAAAGGAATGTAAGGTTTATATGAATGTCATGAATTGATAACCGAATGACTAAATATTTTATAGACGGAATTGACTGAACTAATCGAGTTAATGATGGATTGATGACCGTGGGAGTAATCAATTACTACAAAAAAACACGCTTTTTGCGAATAAAAGTTGCGACTGAATTTTCCGTCGCTAAATGTTGAGACTATCTACCGACTAAGTTGCAACTGATTTCGCGACTAATAAATATCCGTCGCTCTTTAGTCGCTAAATTGCGACCACAACTTATAAGTCGTTAGTTAATCACTACATTAGCGACTATGTAGCGACTAAATTCGCCGGGTTGCTGACCGGTTGCCTTTTAGTCGCAAAAAACCGGTATAAACCCACATTTTTATTGTTTTGAATTTAGGTAACTAATTGGGCCCTAACTAATTTATACCTAATTTTGTGACTGTTATTAGTAGTCGCTAAAATGGTCTCATATTAGTCGCAAAAATAGTCTATATATACAAACAACGGTCATCACTTCTCCTCAGCCACAAACACGAAAGACATACAAAAATGTTGAGAAAAAATTGAGAAAAACAGAGGGAAAATGTTTTATAAGTAGAAATATGTCTGGAGATTATAACTACACTAATGGTCGGGAATGGATGTATAACCGGATTGATGTAACAACAGGAAATTTCACGGCAGAATTCATGGCGGGGTCGATAATCATTTCATCCCGTTTGCAAATAGCGAGCCTTTTGCGCAGAGCAACGTCGGTAGTTTCTTTTTTTCTTGTGATAGTTGCAAGAACGATAAATTAATTATGCCGAGAAGAAGAATACAAAAGCATTTGTATAGGAATTAATTTATGCCTTATTATTATGTTTGGTATAAGTATGGAGAAGAAGTTGATATGGGTTTAGGAACGAGTTATGTTGATATGACATGGGTTAGTGAGAGTGAAGAAGTGGGTAATTTAGTAGAAAATAGATATGTGGATATGGTGAATGATGCATTTCGTGATAACGTAGATTTTGATAACTATCATTAGTATGGTAGTTATCAGAATGTGGAGGAACATGGTAGTTATCCGAATGTAGATAAACCTGTCTGTAACATTCAAAAAATTCTACCACTTGTTAGAAGGAGCGAAAAATTCATTGTACGATGGTTGTCGTGAAGGTCGCTCGCAGTTATCCTTAGCTGCTCGAGTCATGCAAAAGAAGGCAGAGCATAATATGAGTGAAAGGGCAGTGGATTCAATATGCGAAATATTTACAGAGTTTCTACCAAAAGGAAATCAAGAAACCGATTCACATTAGGTTACAGAGAAATTGATGCCCAATTTAGGCCTCCCATGTCATCCGATTGATGTTTGCTTCAACAATTGTATGATATTCTGGAAAGATGACGAAAGGTTAGATAAGTGTCGGTTTTGTAATTCACCAAGATGGAAGCCTAACGAGCAACGCCGTAGGAACAATATACCGTACAACCGTATGTGGTATATGCCTATTTCTGATAGATTAAAGAGAATGTATCAGAGGCAGAAGACTGCAGCGGCAATGAGATGGCATGCCGAGCACCAAGCAAAAGAGGGAGAAATGTGTCATCCGTCTGATGCGGCAGAGTGGAAATATTTTCAAGATTAGTATCCCTTGTTTGCACAAGAAACCCGCAATGTTTATCTTGGGCAATCTACAGATGGGTTCAATCCATTTGACATGTCTAATAATCATTCGATGTGGCCTGTGATTTTAACTCCATATAATTTACCCCCTGATATGTGCATGAATACGGAGTACTTGGTTCTTACAGTAATGAATTCTGGGCCAAAGCATCTGCGAGGTAGTCTCGATATATTTCTCCAGCCTCTTGTTGAGGAGTTAAAAGAATAGTGGTGTAATGGAGTTGATGCATACAATGTGTCCTTGAATCAAAATTTCAATCTAAAAGCAGTTCTGGTTTGGACGATCAGCGAATTTCCAGCGTATAGCATGTTATCAGGATGGATCATCCATGGAAAATTATCTTGTCCATGGTGCATGGATGATACAAAGTCTTTTTATCTGCCGAATGGAAGAAAGACGTATTGGTTTGATTGTCACCAAACACTACAAGAAAACCAGGTATTGATAGCAGAACAGGATAACACGAATCTGGGAACTGCTATTATAGATGGTCAGAATTCTTGGTTACTATATGACAGCACTAAATTAGTGCTAACCCGTTTTTTCATTAGGCGGGAAACCCAAATTGGGGTTTGGAGCCCATTTTCTGCTATCCCGCCTAAGGCGCCAACACTTAGTGAAAATACCAAGATTTTGGGATTTAGGTCATTAATGAATCGTGACCAAAAAAAAAATGACAGAGCTTGGAGAAAAAAAAAACACCTTGATTTCTCCGACAACGACAGTCTTGTCTGCTCCGACAACGACCATCACCACCACGAAACTACTCGTCGGCGATAATCCCTATCTTCTACGGCTTCGATTTCAGTTTTACTCCTGCTTCACTCGTCTTCTCTTTCATTCGAATCGGGGTTCAATCTTCAGCTCATCAAAAATCGAAGGTACGAATTGCTTCAATTGGTTCACTCGGTTCTCATTATTACCTCACCTACTTGTCACTGAGTTTGTATTTGTTTTCATACAAGGGTTAACACAGAGTATCTACATCGAAGAAAACCCAGAGAATCTTCGTTTTGAAGCTTCTGGTTCTAGAGGTATTAAGTAGTTTCATCGATTTACTTTCCGATTTAGGGTTTATATGACTAAGATCTTTAGTAAAACTATACTAATCTTGAAATCTTAAACCTATAATACTCGGTTATTGATTTTTCAGGTGTAGTAAGCTGGTTGAAACAGATCTAAACTCGCAGCCTTCTCAAACCACGAGCGTTTACAGTGAGTCTCTTATTCTTGTGTATATTGTTTAACTACTTGATTGTTGTTGTGAATGTTCTTAGTATGTTGTTAGTATTGATTTACTTTGTGTAGTGATGCATGTGCTTGTCTTTGTCTGTTATACTTTTAACATTACTTGATTGTGTTCTCTATGTGATTAAGATGTTTGTCTTCTGTGTTTGTCTGTCTGATTATGTTTGTGAGTATAACGAAACTGTTTAACCCTTTAAAAAGGTTTATACTTTTAAGATTATTTGATTGTGTTGTCTGTGTGATTAGGTTGTTGGTCTTCTGTGTTTGTCTGTCTTATTATGTTTGTGAGTATAACGAAACTGTTTAACCCTTTAAAAAGGTTTAAACATAAAATGTTGGACAAGGCATGGGTCCATCTTCGCAGGTAAGGATTATTTTATGCAGGTACTTTCTAATTGGGTTCAGGGGATGATAAGGTACTTGTTTGGTCTACTTCTTCTATATAGAGCTGACCCTGCATATGAGCAAGGTGCCTGGAGTTTTGTAACTGCGGCGGCTAAGGCATTAGGAGATGGTGACATGGTTATATGTCCTTGTAGAAGATGTGTAAATCTGGACCGACATCAAGCAAGCACTGTTGTGCACCATCTAGTAACTCAGGGCATGGATGAGGCTTACAAGCTGCGGACTGATTGGTTTCTTCATGGAGAAGTGACCCCAGAAAAAAATGATGGAAGAAAAGCATCTCAATACAACGAGGAGGTTGTTGGTTTATTTCAAGCTGCTGAATACTTAGATGAAGAGATGGTCCAGAAGGGTGACTTCTGCGAGGTTGCTGAGGGTGAAGACAAGGAAGAAGATGCGTTCTTAGCAAAGCTAGCAGATGCAGAGACTCCGTTGTATCCAACCTGTTCAACTCATAGCAAGCTTTCAGCCATTGTGTCTCTGTTTAGACTGAAGACTCAGAATGGTTGGTCTAATAAGAGCTTCAACGAGTTGCTTGGGACATTGCCGGATATGTTGCCTGTTGACAATGTTCTTCACACATCATTCTATGATGTGAAAAAGTTTCTGAAGTCATTAGACATTGGTTATCAGAAGATACATGCATGTGTAAATGACTGCATTCTATTCAGAAAGAAGTACAAGATGGCTGAGAGTTGTCCAAAATGCAAGGCTTCAAGATGGAAAACTAACATACATAGTGGTGAAGTTAAGAAGGGTGTTCCACAGAAAGTATTAAGATACTTTCCAATTATCCCAAGGCTGAAGAGAATGTTTAGGTCTGAGGAAATGGCAAAGGACTTAAGATGGCATTTTACAAACAAGAGTACTGATGGAAAGGGTCGTCACCCCGTGGATTCTGTGGCTTGGGATCAAATTAATGACAAGTACCCATCGTTTGCTAGTGAAGCAAGGAACATCCGACTTGGTCTTTCAACAGACGGATTCAATCCATTTGATATGAAGAATTCTAAGTATAGTTGTTGGCCAGTGTTGGTTGTTAACTACAACATGCCTCCTCACCTGTGTATGAAGAAGGAAAACATATTTCTGAGCTTGTTGATTCCTGGACCGCACCAACCTGGAAACAACATTGACGTATATCTAGAGCCTCTCATAGAGGATCTGAATAATTTGTGGATCAATGGAGAGGTAACTTATGACGCCTTCAGCAAAACTACTTTCACGCTTAAGGCCATTCTACTATGGACAATCAATGATTTCCCTGCATATGGCAATCTTGCAGGATGCAAAGTAAAGGGTAAGATGGCATGTCCTCTCTGTGGTAAATGCACTGATAGTATGTGGTTGAAGCATAGCAGGAAGCATGTGTACATGTGCCACAGAAAGGCTTTGCCCCCGACACATAGGTGGCGTTCTAAGAAATCCTGGTTTGATGGTAAAGTCGAGTATGGGACAAAGGGAAGGATTCAGACAGGAAACAATATCAGTCAACTCCTGAAAAACTACAAGAATGATTTTGGTTGTGCTAAAAAAAGTGGAACTAAGAGAAAAAGGTCAGAGTGTGTTGCACCAAGCTCTGATGATGACACTGAATCAGAGGAAGAAGAGGAAGAAGATGAAATTGATGAAGAAGAGTTATCAAGATGGAAAAAGAGATCAATATTTTTCAAGTTGCCGTATTGGGAGGTAAATAACTTTCTGATGACTTCTTGTTGTGTTTTATCAATTGATCTAGTTGGATTGTGTTTGATTTTGTATTGTCTTGTTCAGGAATTACCAGTAAGGCATAACTTGGATGTAATGCACGTGGAGAAAAACGTGTCTGCAAGCATAGTCTCCACACTGCTGCATTGTGGGAAATCTAAAGATGGTCTCAACGCTCGTAAAGATCTCCAACATCTCGGTATTAGGAAGGATTTGTGGCCTCAAACCAGAGGAAAGAGAACTTACCTTCCTGCAGCACCATGGTCTTTGACAAAGACAGAGAAAAGAGTATTTTGCAAAAGGTTGTTTGACTTTAGAGGACCAGATGGATATTGTTCCAATATATCCAGGGGCGTATCAATGGATGATTGCAAGCTATCTGGATTGAAGTCTCACGACTACCACGTACTGATGCAGCAACTCCTACCAGTGGCATTGAAGGGTTTACTGCCAAAGGGGCCGAGGATATGTATTACACGCTTGTGTGTGTTCTTCAACAAGTTATGCCAGCGTGTCATCGACAGGGAGCAGATAGCAGTTATGGAAACTGAGATAGTGGAAACTCTCTGCATGTTTGAGAGGTATTTTCCACCGAGTTTCTTTGACATTATGGTGCACCTCACAGCACATCTAGGCAGGGAAGCTCGGTTATGTGGTCCAGTACATTTTCGATGGATGTACCCATTTGAGAGGTACTTTCAACTGTCTTTCATTTGATATAGTGTTTATCTTACAAATGTATAAATTTTTCCAGACTAATGTTAATTGGTAAATGTGTGCAGGTACATGAAAGTTATGAAAGACTATGTACGGAACCCAGCTAGACCAGAAGGATGTATTGCAGAAGCATACCTTGCAGAAGAGTGTATGCAGTTCTGCAGTGAGTTTCTGAAAAAAGCAACCAGTGTTGAAGAAAAAACACAGAGAAACGATGAGGACCAGAGTAGCCCTATCTTAGCTGGTCGACCGTTATCCACAGCCACTACAATTATACTGACTGAGACAGAGAAAAGGATAGCTCATCTTGCTGTTCTTCAAAATATGGCTTTGGTGGAACCTTTTGTGGAGTAAGTAATTCTCATTAGTCACATCCTTCTATCTATTACAGCCTACTAACAGTGTTGTTTATCTTTGAAGTATGCACCTTGAACATCTACAAGAGAGTAATGGAAGGTGTACTCGTGATGCCACTCTACTTTGGAATCTGCATACAAAGCATTTTGCCGGATGGTTAAAAGAACATGCAAGTGTTGTCTCAAGTTCAATATGGTTTTATGATAGTTTAGTTATACAGTAGTTTAATAGATTAATTTGTCTACATTTGTTAGGTACCTATGGACTCAGAATCACATGCAGAAACAGTTAAGTGGTTGGCATATGGTCCTAGAAGCATTGCACGCTCCTATACCGGTTATATAGTGAATGGCCTTAGGTTTCACACAAGTTCAGTTTCAAGGAAAAGTCAGAACAGTGGGGTTCTTTATGAGGCGATATCTATGTGTAGATCTAGTGCAAAAGACACTTCACAGATGGTTGATATGGTATCATATTACGGCAGAGTGGAAGACATTATTTTGCTAGACTACAATGTGTTCTACATTCCCATATTCCGGTGTCAGTGGGCTAACAAAGGAAATGGAGTCAAGGAAGAAGAAGGTTTCACTCTTGTCAACCTTAGCCAGAGTCAACACTCATTTGCAAGGGATCCATTCATCTTGGCTTCTCAAGCCAAGCAGATCTTTTACTCAAGAGAAGATGATACCTCACCTTGGTATGTCGTGATGAGAGGATCTTCAAGAAGATACAGTGAGGAAGATCAGAATGACGAGATTGGAGATGTCGGGCCAGTAGCAGCAGATGTTAACATGAGTACTAATGAACTAGATGATGAAGATCAGAGTGCTCGTATTGACTGTGAAGGGATATATGTTTGAAAGACTGCTAGATTCACCTTTGCTTTTTGTCTTGTTTGTTTTGTGTCTTATGCGTCTCTGTGATTTTTGTTTGCATTAGGTGTGCTCAGTCTGTGTGTTTTTTTGGCTTCATGTTTCTCTATGTTTATGATTAATGGAACATGACTAACTCACTTTTGTATTTGAATTTCAGGTAATCAGTCATGGCTCGTACAAAGCATCTCACGTCGAGGAAAAGAAAAGCCAGTGTGCCAGCAGCTAAGGTCCAAGAAGAGGAAATTATGGATTTGGAAGAAGGTCCAGAACTGCAAGTTGCTGTGACTGAAAATGCTGAGAATGAAAATAATGACAATGGGATAACTGAGGATGAAGATGCTGAGTATGAAGACGCAGAGGAGGAAATAGCTGAGGATAAAGATGGTGTGGATGAATTTGGAATGGATAAGGAACAAGAGCAAAACGATGAGGATGCTGAGGTTGAAGTCCCTACAGGACTGAACAATGATGAAGAACCCGTTGCTGATCAGGCTGCATCTGCGAGAGAAGATGATGCATCTCCACCTGCTCCTAAGAGAAAGCGTGGACCAACTATGATGAAACATATAGCAAGAGATCCAAATGAGAGAGAACCAGTTGATTTCACAGAATTTGGAGAACCATGTGGACCAGGGTCAGTGAAGCTGTCGTCCTATCTAGGTCCCTTAGTCAGAGAACACGTTCCTATAATAATTGAGGATTGGAGGAAAGTTGACGAAAACATCAGAACAATTCTCTGGAAATCTGTTCAGGTAAAAGTTAATGTAGTTTTTTGTCTTTGTTAGTTTGCCTGATATCTAATAACTATTCTTTTGAATGCAGGCAAGGTTTGCAGTAGATGAAGAGTATCAAAGGGCAGCTGTGTTCAGGCAGATGGGATGTCTTTGGAGGTCTTCCAAATCAAGAGTTGTTACAAAGATCCGGCAGGCTAAGACAATGAAGGAGCGGATGCAGCTGAAACCAAAGAACGTTCCTCCAGTGGAGTGGCGTAAATTTGTCAACCAGAAGACAAGCACAGCTTTTAAGGTACGTGAATATGGAAACATGCTACAAATTTTTTGGTATGTAAGTTCAGCCTTTAACCATGGTCAGTTATACTTAGGCTGTGAGTGATTCGTATAAGGAGAGGAGACGAAACCAGATTCCTCACACTGTTAGCCGTAAAGGAATGGTTCGATTGACTGAAGAAATGGTAAGTACAATACATTTTTCCATTGGGTGATACACATTTATTAGGATTGAACTTTGTTGTCTCGCAGAAAAAGAGCTGCGCAGAACCATCTGAAGTTACGAGACTGAAGGTGTGGGTCAAGTCACGCACCAAAAAGGATGGCACTCCAGTTAATAACCAGGCTGCTGAGAAGATAGTAAGTACACAAGATCAGTGTCCCTCTCTAGTCATTTTTTATATGATAAAAATGATTAGTTTTCTTTCATGATGGTCAGAGAAAGGCAAAGGATGTTGTAAGCGGTGCTCCCTCATCGTCAACAACGAGTATAGCTAAGAATGACACCCTGGCACAAATACTAGGACCTGATAATCCAGGATGGCTAAGGGCTATGGGTCGGGGAATGTCTACAACAAAGCTAGCTTGTTTCCAAGTCAAGTCTGCATATATGAGTCAAATGCAGGAGAATCAAACTCAACTGCAGCAAAAGGTTCACCAGTTAGAGGCGATTGTCCAGAGAATGACTCAACAGGTATGATGCATTTGATATGTATTTGGTTTGAAAAGTACTTAAATGAGAAAAACTCTGACTCTGACCTTTTCTCGTAGAAACAAGATGAGCAAGGTGAAACCTCAACTCCAAGAGTAAGTGACTAGTTAAGCTCTCATTTCCACTGCCTTCATTTACTTATATCAAATGACTAAATCATATTTTCCTTTTGTAGAGTGTAAACAAGTCAGTACCAGCTAGGTGTTTGTTGGACTGATTGGACTGGAACCGAAAACTGTCGCTGAGGCCCGTCTTCTTTCTGCTGACCCTATAAAATTAATAAATTATAAACTATAATATTTAATAACTAATATATAATTTAAATAATATTATAATTTTATAATTGAGGAGTATGTGAATGACATCCCACTAGGACCCAATGCAGTGAAGGTATTAGTTGAATCAGCCTTAATCATGGATGCATTTCTCTGGAGGCCTACATCAAACATGACCTGTATGGAAGAGGCTGTTGGTAGGATGATTGCATGGAAGGCAGATAGTTGTCTTCCTGCAGAAGAGGAGGTTGCTGAGGACATGCCAAAGGTAATTTTTATGGTTGTGACATGCTAGTTTAAAAACTTGTTTTTATGTTGTTGCCTCTGAGGTTGTATTGTTACTGCTTTACACAGAGCCCGTACTTAAGTTCGAAGAACAGATGCAAATTGATGGATTGGGCTACAGATGACAAACCTGTTGCTGAAGGCCGCTAGCAGTCGAGAGACCCTCAAGCTGTGGTTAATGGTATACCTCTCGGTCCAAATGCTGTGAAAGTTTATGTGGACGTGGTACTATCACCACATGCTTTTCCATGGAGACCTACACCGGATGTGACAAAAATGGAGCAGACAGCCAACTCTTTCATAGCTTGGCCTGCAAAAGTGGAGAATGAGAAACACAGAGAAGCATATACACAGAAGTCTCCTTCAAAGTCGGTAGCAGGTCCATCACTTCACAAATCTCCAGTGACTCCGAGGTCTTTTAAGTCAATTCCAATGGCTCCTCTTCAGCCGTCTCCATCATCTCCAAAAGCTCCAATTCAGTCATCTCCACTGCCTCCAAAAGCTCCTCCAAAGAAAACAAAACCAGATCCACAATCTCCTATAAGGAAATCTAAGGTAAATCTAAGCTATATCTACTTTAAAATTTTGCTGAAAAATTTATTGGTACTGGATCCTCAACGTCTGAGCTCTGAAATATTGTGGTTTGATTGGCATTTTTGATTGACATTTCTCAACATCGCAGCGGATGGTCAGCAAGGAAAATCAGAAATGCATGCTGATGGACATTACCGGTAAAAAGCGTGTGGTTGCCGAAGGACGATGGGCTTCAAACGATCCACAACAGACTGTCCACCATGTACCCTTGGGTCCAAATGCAGTTCGCGTTTGGGTAGATGTTGTGAAGATCAAAAGTGCAGCTGTGTGGAGGACAAACTCTGAAATTGAGACAATGGAAGATGCGCTTGGTTCAGCTGTTGCATGGCCAGAGGACAAAGTGGTGTTGTGCTGATGAAGTAAGAGTTCTTGTCCTATCCCAAGAGTAAAGAACTATGGACATGTATCCTAAGAGTAGTAGACATAAACAACTTGTGTTTAAGTTTATGTTTTAAGTTGAACTTGTGTTTGTATGAATGTTTGTGGATGTTATGTTTAATGTGAACAAGTTTAAGTTTAAATTCATGTGTGATTATAAAATCTAAATCTATTTCTGCAAATCTAAATAATTTTCAAATAATAATGCAAAACCAAAATTGAATTTAATCATTTTTCAATAGCTCCAATTAGTATTAAATATGGCTGAAAATTTGAGTGTTCATAAAAAATAAAACAGCAATACATACTCGCCATTACAAATTATAATACAGCATCAATTAAACTGCTAGTATAAAATATAACATAGCCATAATATAATGCCACTAGATATAATTTTATTGCATTAAAACAGAGCTACGTTAACATTTAAAATGGCGCTAAAACAATGCTACTGAAAACTATATAATCACATCAAAATTAACGCTATCGTATACAGATATACGATAGCATGTCAAATTAGTGCTATCGTAGATGCCTGACCTAAGATGGCAGCGGCAAACATAGCGTTTATGGAAACGCTACCATAGACATATGATAGCGTTTTCGTGGTGCTAAGAAAAGCCGTCATGAAGATAAGAAGCCCGACTATGGGAAGAAGCATAACTGGCACAAAGAAAGCATATTTTGGGAGTTACCATACTGGAGGGATCTTAATCTTCGACATAATCTCGATTTGATGCATATAAAAAAGAATGTTTTTGACAACATTATAAAAAACTCTTATGCGTGTGAAGGATAAAATCAAAAGACAACATCCCGTCAAGATTGGATATAGATCAATTCTGTTCTCGGCCACACTTACATGTTGATAGTGCTGGTAGTGCTCCTTTCCCAGTCTACTCTCTGACAAACGAAGCAAGGACTAAGCTGTTGGAATGTGTGAAGCATGAGGTCCAAATCCCATATGGTTATGCTTCAGACTTAGCAAGTTGTGCTGATATGGGTAACGCACAATTTTCCGGGATGAAGAGTCATGACTGCCATGTCTTTATGTAGCTGCTACTTCCATTTATCTTTGCAGAACTCCTAGACAAGATTGTGCACCTCGCGTTAGCAGGTACTGATTATTAAGAGTATTTTGAATATATGTAGTTTCGAGTTTTTATTTGTATTAACCAGATGCTATTTTATTTTCTTTATGTCGTAGGGATCAGAGGATTTTTTCATGACTTATGTTCAAAAACTTTGCAGAAGAGTCGCGTCCAAATGCTAAAGCAAAACATAGTTTTGATTCTTTGCAATTTGGAGAAGATCTTTCCACCATCATTTTTCGACATGATGGAGCACCTTCCTATACATCTCCCCTAAGAAGCTGAATTAGGAGGCCCTGTTAAATAGCGGTAGATGTACCCTTTGAAAGGTTTTTCAAAAGCTGAAAGGGAAAGCAAAGAACAAAAGATATGCAGCTGGATCTATTGTTCAATCATATCTAAATGAAGAGATTGCTTATTTCACAGAGCATTATATTTGCTCGAATATACAAACGAATTCAAGGTAAATTTATATCTAGTCTATGGAGACATGTACATGCTATCTATTCTGAAGTATGTTCGAAGACTATATCTCTGGAAAATACCAGATCTCTCCGAGAAAAGAGCTGACGAATATCATACATGGGTGCAAGATTATGTATGTCTGAAAAATATTTATTGTGTATACATCTTATATGTATGGTGTCTATACTTCTATATTTTGATATTGTCTGTTTATCTATATGCAGGTTACTTACTGGAATGACACCCATCCATTTCCTCCTTGGGTTCAAGACATAGTGCATGGACCTGTCAACAAGGCTCGAACTTGGCTTTTCTTTTATACAAGAGGATATTTATTTCATACCAAAAAGCACAACGGGGGACGAAAGACATGTAATTATGGTATATGTGTTAAAGGAGAGAATTACAGTGATGCATCAGATGCTGCTAATTTCAACGGATCTTAACGGATATAATACAACTTCAATACAAGGTGATGATTAATTTGAGAATCAATCTTTAAATGTATCTGGTATGACCCTGTTCTCGGTAGAGGCATTCGAAGGAGCAATGTTGGCGTTGTAGACATTCGTGCATCGAGAAAGTACAATAAATACGAACCATTTATTATAGGTACGTAAATATATCTATCTATATCTTTTTTAACTACTCTCTGGATATCATAGATACTCTAAGTATAACTTCAATATTTAATTTATACAGACTCTCAAGCGGAGCAAGTTTGTTATATCCCGTATCCATACACGAAGAAACCGAAGCATTGGTGGCTCAATGTTGTTAAAGTCAACCCGAGGAAAAATATTTCAGGGGAATATGTTAACACCGAAATGAATCTTTTGCAACAAGAAAATGATGATCCGGTGATGATGACTACAATTGAAGATCTCGTTCTCGAGAATTTGGTGCAACACGAAAACCCAATCAATCTCGATTACGATGTCGGAGATGAAGAACCAGAAGACGAATTTCGGTGTAATCTATCTTCTTCTGATGATGACGATAAACATGATGAAGCAGAAGATGATGAAACGGAAGATGACGAAAAACCGTACTGATTAATGTATTTCAGATTTCAAATAATTTCAACTAGGCATGATAATAATTTCATATGGAGTAGTTAATGTATGGTGTTTAATGTTAATGTTTATGACATCTTGCTCTTGTTTTAGTTATAAGGTTAATAATTAATGTTTAATTAAAATTTCTAATGTGTATATTTAATAATAATTTCATAATGTTTAATGTTCAAATATAAATTCATTATGTTTGTTAATGTTTAAACTCTTAAAATTAATTTGTAGATTAGCAACTATTTAACGACTAACTAGTGACTAAATTGGCCCAATTAACCAAAACCGCCAAACCAATTCCGAATTTGACAGAACCGCCAAAATAATTTGGCTTAATTTTTGGGTCAACCGAGAATTTTTCCCTCTGATTTTTTCCCCAAAATCGACAAAGGGGTCGATCCCAATTCCTAAACCTAATTTCATTTTCTTCTTTCTCGAAAATTCATCGCCTCTCTCGTTAACTCTGTCGATCTTTCTCCATCGATCTCTTCCACTGAAATCTCTAACCTCTCTCAATCTCCCTCTGTTTGATCTCTCTCTTTGTGGTCGATCTCTCTCTTTCTCTGTGTTCGATCTCTCTCCCTTTTTCACAAACCCTAAATTGCTCTCTCTCTCTCTCTCTCTCTCTCTCTCTCTCTCTCTCTCTCTCTCTCTCTCTCTCTCTCTCTCTCTCTCTCTCTCATCTCTCTCTCTCTCTCTCTCTCTCTCTCTCTCTCTCTCTCTCTCTCTCTCTCTCTCTCTCTCTCTCTCTCTCTCTCTCTCTCTCTCTCTCTCTCTCTCTCTCTCTCTCTCTCTCTCTCTTCTCATTGTTTCGTTTCATCTCCGATGGCCGCTGCAAGATGAAGAGGAAAAGGTCAAGGGCGAGGAAGAGGTCAAGGCCGAGCAGCTCTAGTCGCCGTCGAGACTCAGTCTTCTCTTCCACACAGAGTAGGCCCGATAATATACCTGCACAATACAAATTCACTCCGGCGACCGACGGCTCTCCGCCACAGCGCCTAACTCTGACGCAAACCCAGTTGTATGTCCGTCAGTATCCACCGCTGACTGTTCTTTTCGAAAACAACTCGACGACTCCCAGACAGACCTCTCAAGGTCACTCTACGAACTCTCAATCTCAGAGGGGATGCCCTTTGAGTGTAACTCCCAGACAAAACACTCAAGGTCACAGTAACTTCTCTCTTTGTTTGTGACATTTTTTATAGGATTATATGATTCGATTGACAAATGCTTAGAATTATAGGACTTGAATCGTTGGTATTAACTCATGTTGTCTGATTATTGTCTATAAGATGTATGTATTGCTTGAGTTCACGTATAGAAGATGTATGTATTGCTTGATTTCATGTTTAAAAGATTTCTGCATTGCTTGAGTTCATGTTTAGAAGATGTCTGTATTGCTTGAGGTCATGTTTAGAAGATGTCTGTATTGCTTGAGTTCATGTTTACAAGATGTATGTACTTGTTTACATGTGTTGTTCAATGCGTGATTGTTTATGTTTGTTTTTTTCTAGTGGTTCTGCGTATTGAGTTCTCTAATGGTTCTGTGTATTGACTTCTCATGTGGTTTTGTGTCTTAAGAAATGTTCTTGTCTCTTCTTAATCATGTTCTTAATCAGCATTGTCTGTGTTTGAGTAGTGTATGTGTTTAACTTCTATGTTTTGTTCACTATGTCAGGTCAGATGACTCCTCCACAAGACTCTCCGGCTCGTTCAGTTCAAGTCTCTCATCAACCAAGACCGTCTCCGAATCAGGACTCCGAAGCTCAGAGTAATCAGACGCCTGAAGTTCAACATTCCAACCAAATGGATGAAGCTGGGATCGACGGGTATTCAACCAAATCTCGAGGAAAGCCGTCTCCGCTATCTTGAGAGGCTGCTAGCCATGCCAAACAGTGATCATTGGTCGATTGTGATCTCTCCACTACTTCCTCAGCCGCCAAATACTACTTGGTATAAACATTTCTCTCTCTCTCTCTCTCTCTCTCTCTCTCTCTCTCTCTCTCTCTCTCTCTCTCTCTCTCTCTCTCTCTCTCTCTCTCTCTCTCTCCAATTTGCTTGTTTGTTTTGCTATATGTGTACTTAAGTCATAATGTATTCTGATTTTTGCTCTCTGTGTAAGTTTGGTCGGGACAAGTCTATTTTGGTCCGGAAAATTACTAAGATCTTCACAAACAAGTTTGATGGAGCATTCTACAGTTGGAGTCATGTGCCTCGACCGCAAGCAGAGCGATACTTCCTTGAATTTGCGGTTACTATAGTACATTAGTCTTTTTTTTTTTTACTTTTCATTATTATCTTACTTACATGATTCTGCTGCTTCTACTGTAGAAAGAGCACCACTGAGATTACCTAATAACATTGACATTTCAAGCATATTTTGAGGCGATTTGTCAGAGGAGAATGAAGGATATGGTTAGCAAAGCTCACCTTTCAGGTGTGCGACCTGCATGGATGTCATACAAAATCTGAAAAGAAATGGTGGCCTATTGGGACACTGATGAAGGTAAACAGAGGAGTGAGACCACTTCTACTGCTCAGAATTCTGATCGTGGCGGTCTCGGTCCTCACAAGAACTACAGTGGGCATAAGTCTCTTCTGCAAATTCACCAAGAAATGATAATATACATTCCTCTATCCTCTAATGCTTCTCTGAGTTTATATACTTTTCTTTAACTATTTTATTTTTTGTTACATTTTCAGGAAGAGCAGCTGGGTAGAGCGGTCAGTTTCGGTGAAGTCTTCCTGAAGACCCACACAAAACCAGATGGAACTTACGTTGACTTGAAGGCGCAACAGGTCGCAGAGAAGTATAAGGAGAAGCTCAAGGAAAAGCAGGGTGAGATTGAGGCAGAAACTTCTGATGGGACTTCGCGATCTAGAGAGCTGACCACCGATGAGATCAATGAACTCTTTCTTCAGGTAACTATGCTTTTGTGAAATCATTAAGCATTTCTGTTTTAATGTATATGAGTACATATGGTTTGTTACATATATGAATCTGTTGTATATATGAATCTGTTGTGTTATTGGTAGTGAGATAGAGGTGTTAATGATCATGTTATTGTTCAGTTGTGTAATTGCTTGATGTGTTGATGATTATGTTATTGTTCAGATGTGTTAATGATTCTGTTATTTGAATCTTTTGTCATTATTTACCCATTTCCTTACTGTGTCAATATCTTATGCTATTCGACATATAACTCGCTCGAACATCAGCTCGAAGAAGCTAAGCGCCAAATTGAGACACAAGCTGCTGAGCTATCTCGACAAGCAAATGAGCAGAAGGAGTTAGGAATGGTGGAAAAATATCTTCGGCAAACAGACCCGGCATACCTCGACTTCTGCAAAACCCAGACTGCTGAGCCAACGTCTCCCTCTTCTCCTACTCCTGAGGACTACTTGTTCACATTTGTATAAACTTGTATCTAATGTTTGGATGTTCTAGTTTTTGTTTTAAGACCAATGTTTGGATGCACTTTAGGTTTTCATCTTTAATATATCATGTTGTCTATTGTTATAAAGGTTTTAGATTCATAATTTATTAGAATAATCAAAATACAAAAATCAAAATAGTGGAAAACCAAAACCAAATTGAAATTAAATTCTTATCTCGGTTCAAGTTGTTAGTCGCTAATTAGTCGCGATAATAGTCACAAATCAGTCGCTAAGTAGTCGCAATATGGACAAAAATTAAATTCCTATGACTAATTTAGTCGCTAAAATGTCGCTATAATAGTCGCTAGATAGTTGCCAAATTGTTGCTAATTTAGCTACTACCTAGCGACCAAACATTTAGCGACTTTAAAGCAACTGTCTATTAGTCGCTATGTTGGTCGCTTATTAGTCGCTAAATTTAGAGACTCAATAGGGACTAATACTAATAAAATATATATAATCGCTAAATAGTCGCAATTTAATGACTAACATAGCGACTAGCGACGAAGGATTCGCGACTAACTAATTTAGTCGTTATTGGGTCGCAAAAAGCCTGTTTTCTTGTAGTGAATGACTAAATCAATGATCGAATGAGTGATTAATACTGTAAGTACACTGGATTGATCGGATGATCAGCTAAGTGGATCATTCACGTCTTATTTGAGCTAAGTTGAATAAGATAAGTGGATTGATCAAGTCTAGCCGAACAAAGGAGTTGATTTATGATGGGGCGTTTCAGAGCAATGATATGGGAGGAGGCACACGGATAAAAGGCATCAACAAAGAAACAATATGTTACAGCGGGGACATTGGTATTTTATAGATGGATCAGCCGGAACATTTTCTCTAATCACCACCAACGCTGAGAAAACTAATCCGAGAACCAGTCACCACTGTGCCGAAGGAGACCAATCCTAAGACTAGAGTGAAAGAAGGATAGATGAAGTCGAAGCGAGACCAGCTATGCCGCACCTTTAAAAGGACTCAAGGACCAGTTCCTCATGCGCTAACAACTAAACTAATACCAACTCCCCTCCCCAAGGTCAAACCTACAACGAAACATACTGAAGGAAATATCTAACCTTCAAACCCGAGTTGAGCCAGAACTGCGCAATTAGATTAAAGCTTGAAACTAACACCACCAAAACTAACTGCGAGAATCACCACTAGAATTAGAACCATGACCTGACCCCGCCAAAACCTACTGAACCAAACCAGGATCAGAGCTGATGGCCAACTGTAACTTCTACCATATGATCTATGTGAGGAAGTGGAAAGTTGTCCTTTAAGCTTTGTTGAGATCTGTGAAATCGATACAACTCCATTTTCCGTTTTTCTTTTTGACAACTATCGGGTTAGCAAGCCACTCAGGGTATTTGACTTCCCTGATCTGTCCTACTTTGAGTAATCGGTCAACCTCATTGTTAACTGCTTTAGCTTGATGTAGGCCGAGCTTACACCAATTTTATGGGCTTGTAAGTAGGATTAACTTTTAGATCGTGAGAGGTCACTTCCAAGGTGATCCCTTTCATATTTGTTGTGGACCACGCGAAGGTGTCCACGTTGTCTTTGAGGAAGGTTATAATCTCATCCTTAATCGTGTTTTTTTGGTCTGCCCCGATACCGACGCACCTTCCGGGTTGGTATCATCGATGCAGGCTTGTACAACGATCTCTTTTCGAGGTCCGTAGACCGTTGGGTCTTTGTTGTGTTTTACCTCTCGTTCTGAGAGCTCATTGCTTTTCTGAAATTGCTATAATTCAGACTATTCTATCTGTCGATAGCCATCAAATTAGCACACTTTAGCGGCTTTTTGGCGCTCGAATATCGTTTTAGTTCCTTTCGGGCCAGGAAATTTGATGCAATGATGGTATGTAGATAGAACTGCTTTCATGGTGTAGATCCATGGTCTGCCTATAATTGAATTATAGGCAGTTGGAATGTTCAGTACCATGAAGTCTATTTGTTTTAGTATTCTGGCGGCTACGACAGGTAGTTGGATTGTGCCTAATGAATATGTCGTTTCGCCAGCGAAGTCTGTGAGAGCTGCTTTCTTGGCTTTTAGATCGGAGTCTGTGAAACCCATTTTTCTAAAGGCGGTATAAAACAGCACGCTACCGAGCTGCCAGTATCGATCATGACTCTGGATAGCTCGAATCCATATATGTCGAGCTCGATTACGAGAGCGTCGTCATGTGGTCTATCAAGGCGTAACATTCCGCTTTCCTAAAAAAAAGATTTTGTGGTTAGGTCATTCCAATTTGATTTCATTTCCAGAGTCTTTGAAGACTTTTTGTTGGAATGTTTTGATTGAGTTTACCGATTCACGGCATAACTTGGAACCTACACAAATGAAGTGTGAGCTGAGTTGGAGTTGGAGCTCGTTCTCATGCGTTTTGAAGGTGCGGGGTGGGGGAGACCACATATTTAGTGTTACCCCCCCCCCCCCCCCCCCCCCCAAAAGAGTGAGGTTCTGAAAGATGAGCTTGATACGCTTATGCCCCTTTCGTGGACCTGGTAGTGGAGACTCGGGGGTCTCCTCCTTGGTATTCCGGCTCCTCTTACTAGAGGTGTCCTTGCTTGTATTGGGCTTAGGTGGGAGCTCGTCTTCTTCAGGAGTCTGCTCTTCTGAAGTTTTGGTCTTAGCTTTTTCAGCTGTGAGAAGGACTTTTCTTTGACATTTCTCAGAGGAATGTACGTTCTTGTTATGATATTTGCAGAATTTTCTCTTACCAAAGGGTTGGTTTTTGGACTTGGTCGAATCTTGGATATAAAAGCTAAGTTGACCTTGACCTTTGTTCTTTGAATCCTTTCTCGAATTCCTGTTCGAGTTGTTCGTGGATGCCGTGTATTTTTTGTGGCTATCCCCGATGGTTTTAATCTCTTCCTCATGAAGCGAAAAGGCTCATGCTCGACTCATGCTCTTCGCGGAATCTGGAAATGTACCATAGTCCATGTTTGAGCGCTCTGAGAGCTGCGAACTCGTTCGGGTTTGTGATTGTGGCTTTGATCTCTTTGAACCTATCTATAAAGCTTATAAGGGAGTAATCTCGACCTTGAGAGCTTGCCCAAAGATTTGTCTCTGAGGATTTCTCCTGTATGTAAGCAGAGTAATACTTTAGGAAAGCGCAAGCGATCTGGTTGGAGTTATCTTTTGGAATCTCCTTCCAAAGCTGCAAATCATTCTAATGCCGGTCCAACAATAATTTCGGCAAAGAAAAGTCAGTAGCCTGCCTCTTTCTCGTAATCGTTCAGATGTACGCGAACTATTGTTAGTCTAAAACCTTTTATGTGAGCTCGAGGATCACCTTTTCCATAATATTTTGAAAATCTGATTTTAGATGCATCTGGGATGCAAGCATTAGCAATCTTGTCTGTGATGGAGGTTCGTCGAGTTTCATCGATTATCCAGAAAATATCAGGAGCTGAACTTATAGCCGAGTGAACTTGATTGTTCATCTGTAGCAGCTAAGGGTTCGTGTGATCAATATATCTTCGAAACGACTCACGCTCGATTACTCCTTTTTGGTTAGCAGAATTAGATATGCACGCTTGGTTGACCATTTACCTGATTGTTTCTTGGTTGGGGAGGTCTAAATTTGAATTGGGTTCCAGAGTTGTTCCCGTTGGGGATCTATGGAGGTTGTCTAGACGTGGAAGCAATATCGCACACCCTAATGGATCTGGATGGGTCAAACCCCGGAGGCACAAGAAATGGAGAGGGGAGATGCATAACTGGATGGTCTGATTTTCCCATACCGTTTCAGTTCGTCAAGTTCGTAATTAACGATGGCGAGCTCATAAGAATGGAAAGTGTCGGATACCCTCAAGTTCGCACTGGGTAGTGAGCTGTGTCGAGGCATCAGGACCCTCTAGGGACCTGTGATTGGGAGATCTCATAGAATTTATTGACGAGATCTAGTTCTTGTCGGCTCAGCTGAGCCGTTAGAGCTCGAGATGTCGATTCATGGCTTTGCGCCTAGTCGACCAACGTTGAGAGCATGTTATGGATCTCGGCCCGATAGTTAAGACTAGACCTCGTAGGCACGGTGACTCGTGGAGAGACGGTCATGGGGTCGGTTCTGGTCAAGGTTTGGGCCTGACCAGTCGGGTTTTTATCGGATCTTATCAAGACCCGAGGGTTTTTGCGATCTGCGGTAGAGGTCCTCCCATTGGGGAGTTGTCTCCAGAAATAGTGCTAAATCGCGGTAGACTTGGATCTGCAACAGCGCCTAAGGGATGAGTCACGTTTCCAGAGCCTATTAATTATGTTCCCGTGGGAACGTCGACTGGTGGGGTCAACTGCTCGGGATCTGTTGAGACTGGCTGTTTAGAGTCAGATTTCATGAGTTCTGTATGTTCAGCACCCATTTCATTTTTCGAGATCTTTTATCGTATCTTTTTGATAGAGGATACTATGATCTTCCCCACATTCAGCACCCAAATTTGGATCCGGAAATCCACACTAGATATTTGTAATTTGGAATGAGGATTGTCGAAGGGTTAGAACCTCAAAGATCACACGATGCTTCAAAGAACTATCTAAAACGAACGATGGGTTTCATAATTTTCTTGTATTGACGAAAAAAATTTACAAAGGATATAAAGAAAGAGTTTACAATGAGATTGTACAGCTGTTTTTTTTTGGTCGAACGTACATCTGTTTTTGTGTGTAAAAAAGTGAATAAAAAGATGGTTCTATGAATAAAGCCATTGAACTCTTTTTATAGCCTCTTAGACGAGCTCTCCATCTGTATATCTCGTATTGCTCTTGTTAGAATGATCTCTGCAATCTCCGGAATGTTGAGGTGATCTCGGAGTGATCCGCTTTGATTGAATAAGCTCGACGGTTGACTTATATTGGGCACATCCTTCTTTGATACGCAGTCGTTATTCTGTTGATGAGACAAAGATAAAATGGGCTTCGGTTTGGGCCGAATTGATGTTTTCAATATTGACATGTTTGAGAGATAAAGCAATTTGGCCTTATCGACCCAAATCCGTATGCGGATTTTGGTACCAACAAGAAGTCAAAATTGCGGAAAATCCAAGATAAAGAATCGTGAGATGGTCATTTCCGCATCGTTTAAGATTCTTATTGAATTATATTTTCACGTCACACCTACATATATTTTAATTTTAAAAAATATTATTGCATTCATCAATTTAACAAAATTTAGATTTGAATTTTTATATATTAATATTTCTATTTACCAATTAGTATTGGTAACATTTAAAACTTGTCAAGGGGCGCATAAATCTGGAAATGTGCTATTCTTTTATTCATCTGGAAACTACGACGCAGTTTCCAGACGCAACATTGAGATGCAGTTTTTTGTGTATTTGGAAATCACATTTGTTAACTACGTCTGAATGTAATTACGTTTCTTTGTATGTTTGTATACATTAGATACATGCATATCGTAACCAAGTGACTAAAAAGAATATGATTTGTGTTAACAATTATTTTTTCGTTTTGGCGAGAAAACATTATTTTGCGGTTTTGGCAAAAACCCGCTATTTGTGATTTTAGCGAGGAAATTGCTATTTCACGGTTATGGCAGAAAACATTATTTTGCGGTTATGGCGGGAAAGCACTATTTTACTAAAAACTAGTACTTTTGGTTTTGGCGTAATATCTCGATTTTGCGGTTATGGCGGGAAACCGTTATTTTCCGGCTTCGGCGGGAAAACACCGTTTTGCGGAAACACGATTTTTTGATTTTGACAGGAAATAACAATTTTTTGGTTTTGGCGGAAAACACGATTGTGCGGTTTTGACGGAAAGCCGCGATGTTGTGGTGTTGGCGGAAAACCGCGATGATGCGGTTTTGGCGAAAAACCGCGATGTTGCATTTTTGTCGGAAAATCGCGATTTTGGCGAAAAAGCTATTTTGTGGTTTTGAAAGAAACCCACGATTTTGGCGAAAAACACTATTTGATGTTTTGGCGGAAAACCACGATTTGGCGAAAAACACTATTTTGGAGTTTAGACGGTAAAACGCTATTTTACGGTATTGACAACAAATGCTATTTTGAGGTTTATGCGGAAATGATTTTGGCGGAAAACACTATTTTTCGGTTCTAATAAAAAACTCATTGACCTCATTGGGTCGTCGAAGAGCGGCACTCGAGGAGGAATCACGATTTCGAGGAGAGGAAAGGAGAAATGATTCTGATCGAGCCTTACATCTGCATCGTATGTGGTTGGAAATGCAAAACGAATCTCCATTTGAAAAAACATTTTAAGCAGCTTCACGAGAGGGAGAGGCATAAGAAAGTGAATCAGATGAGATCTCTAAAGGAGAAGTAACGACATAATTTTAAAGAGCGTTACATTTCAGAGAACGAGAAGTATACTGAGGCGGCGAGAAGGTTTATTACGACGAAGTGGAGTACGGGCTTGAAGCTGAGCTCCGGCGAGCATGGGTTTATGTGAAGACGGTGGAGGATAAGCCACAAGCGGCGGATTGGGCGGTGAAGAGACAAATATATCAATCCATGACACGTGGGATTGATTTGTTGGTTTTTGTTTCAGATGATAAGGATTTCTACGATATGTTGAGGAAAGCACGACAGGCTGATCTTAGGACGGTGGTTGTTAGTGATCGAGATGGAGAGTTAGGACGGCATGCTGATTTGTGGGTGCCTTGGATTGGAGTGGAGAATGGAGAGATCGGTGAGGCATATTTGATAACGAAGAAGAGACGATGATTTGATGATGAGGAGGATGGGGAATATGGTGGTGGGGATGGGTTGTTTTCGTTTTCTTATTGTAATAATATGTCTCGTATTACATCAACGGGCAGTTTAAAAGTTAAAAGAAATTCATCGAAAGGTTTAAAAATTAAAAGAAACTCATCGAAAGGCATTTCTACAGTTTTTGGAAATAAAGAGTATTTTGGTAATTTCACCAAAATAGAGTCAAGAAGCTATGATGGGCCAAATAATCTTATTTTTATTTAAAAGATTTACTTAAATGATAGAAAACGCTGAAATTGGATGTTAAAAAGGTCTCACAGTTGGATGTTAAAAAGGTCTCACGGACTGTTAGGAATGGAAACCGACAAAAAAAAAAAAAATTTAACGATTACGGGAGCTACAAGCTAAATAGATAAAAAAATTACGATAAATCATTTTTAAGGATCTGGAAAAATAAAAAAATGAAGTCTGAAAACGTTTGGAAGTTTTGAGAAGTGTCGAAAAAATTGCTCGGGATCGCCACATACCACACGACAAATCGGCCATTTTGGGTACATGCATGGGTTTTATGTCCAAGATCAATTCATCTCCAGCTTTCTCTCTTTAGTAGTGACACATAGTACCTTATATGTCAATATGAATGATGCTTTAATGCCACCTTGCCCATTGGAGATTCATGCATCTCCTTAAATTCATGCATCTTCTCAATATAAAAAGCCTCTTTTCCGATCACTCTCTTCATCCAGCAACAAATAAACTCAGCAAAGAAACACTCCTTTCCCTCCCCATCAAACCGCCGACCACCCTTCCTATTGCTTTCTTGGTTACTTGTGAAGCAAGTAACCCATAATCACTTTCATTAAAACCTTAATCGTTCCTTAATTACTCTTAAACCACCATTAACCCCATAATCATGTTATTAGCTCCCTAATTATCCAGTTAATCCTCGTCGGAGAAGTTTCCCAATCCATCAAACCGCCGACCACCCTTCCCATTGCTTCCTTTATTACTTGCCGTCGCCAGATTTTTCGCCGGAAATCGCCGTCTCCGCCGCACTCCTCCACTCTTCACCGATGTGTCCTCTCCGCCGATCCTCCCCACTCGCCGTACTTCTCCTCCTTCACTGGAGAAGTCGCCGGAGCAGCCTTCACTGCCGGCTTATCGCTGGAATCCTCACCGGCGATAGTCATTAGCCACCAAAGCTCGCCGGACCTCTCACCGTCCGTTCGCTAACTGGTCAACCATCGCCAGTCAACGTCATAACTAGCCGGTCAACCCTCCTTTGTCGGTCAAACCGTCGCCAGTCAATGCCACTGACTGTGGTCAATTCTCGGATCAAGTTCGGGTCAAAGGAATCAATGTTCGGGACAGTTATGTTTTCGTGTCGGGTCTCGGAGTTCTATCATCCATCTATCCGTCATCATTGCATTGTGAGATTGCTATGTTTGTTGCATGTTGCATTTAAGGTAAATCGAGTCAGCATGTAAATCCTGTAATTGATTAACCATAGATTCATAAGAATTCGTATCCGTAATTGAAATATTATGGAAGCAGATTAGGATAATTGAATAATTCAGAAACTAAAATTAAACGGATAGGATATATATTGCATAACACCTTTAAATATTATTGCAGGTTATTTGTTACTTGATGATTGTTTCATACATGTAGAACGACATGCGCAGGAATATATGCATATATATATTATATGAACCATATATATAAATATATATAAAGAAATTACGAGACAAATAAAATACGGATAAAAATATGTAACAAACCTTAGAACATTATATTGGGTTGGGGTTAGCTAGATCGGGATATTCAGGTTAAAATAATAAATAACAAATAATTAAAAATCATTAGAAGTTACGAGATTAGTAAGTTTACTAGTCTCAGTCCGACATATTAAATAAGTAAACATAGAAATAAAAAATTTGGAATAAAAAGACGTAAATATCTGGGGATAAGCTGTCTAGGGAGTTAATAAGTTTAATAACTCCAATCTAACGGTAAAATAAAGAATAAATGAATAAATAAAACTAAGGAATTTAATAAATATTAAATTAAAATGAATTAAAACATCTATATGGGCTATGGGGTTATTAAGTCTACTAATACCTAGGTAGCAGACTAAACTGGAATTAAAGAAATAGACAGAGAATTATCTATTATAAGTATATTTATGTTGTTGATGGTTGATGTGTTGATATCATTGATTGTTGTTATGTTTCGTCTACTTCGGTGTTGGGTCGGGTAGACTTTTGTCTGATACTTACTCCGGTGTGTGACTGGGTAAATCTGGATTATGATACTTACTCCGGTGTGGAACTGGGTAATTCTGGTTTATGATACTTACTCTGGTACGGGACCAGGTAGGTCGAGATGAGTTAGTAAACGGTAAATAGGACTTGCGGAATAGATTGGATACTAGGATTGGGTTAGTATTACTATTCGAACTTATCGGTCTTGCGTGGTGTCGTAGAGTCTCAGTGATTCTGATTGTTTAGTTATGCGTATTATTGCTATTAGGACTGTAGGGTGCGTTGTTAGATCCCGCAAGTCTAGAGTGAGTGTTCCAATGCTTCCTCCATGATTGGATCCTCGGAAGATCCTGGCCAGTTCACGTATTTTCGGATAGTAGTTCTGGCTAGGCGTAACTTATGGAGTGACGTCGGTAGGTGTGTAGTCCGGAGAAACAGGGGTCGCGTCCTAGGGCCAGGCTGCATGGAAACTTTAGTTATCTAGGGATAGTCTAATTCACCGTGTATCGACAGACAGAGAACATTGTTCTAGTCGTAGGACTTCGTGTTTACGTCTAGAAGTCGTGGGAGGTTTTAGTTATCATGGGATAGCTAAGTGTTCATGTGGAAGTTACCGAGTTCGCGTTTGGGACCCATAATTTGCAGTTTGAGATAAAGCTGAGTTAGTTTGATCGAGTCTAATCGAGGGCATGTGTTGTAGTGTTCTAAATATCCATAGCTGCTATTTTATTGGTAGAGAATGCTTGTGTGTTGTGGAGCTCATTACGTCTTGGTGGTACGTGATCGGCTATTGTATCATATTTTTGTTATTTTTTGTTAATGTTCGATATTTTGGGTTTGGGAGTGAATTGTTTAAGCATGTTCAGTTGGGAGCCAATTCATTCGGAAATATTAGATTGCTCATTAAACTCTTCCTTTGTTTTCAGGTTTGGCATAACTCGGCAGACGCGTAAGCCACTCGGAGTATATACGGGTTTCCTGGCCTACTGTTTGTTTTCATATATGTTGATTTACTTCGGTTTTGAATTTTTTTGGAGTACCCATTTTTTTAGAAAACCCACAAAATTAGTAAAATAGGTATAAAACAATTTAAAAGATTTAAAACACTTAAAACGAAATTTTTCATGATATGCAGTTAAGTCCATACCGAACACAACTCGTGGAATCGATGCGGATTAAAAAGCCTTGTATCCTGAAAACGAGGTTAATGGAGTCAATGATGGTTTGGTTCGAACCATTGACCCAAACTGGATCGTGTAATGAACTTTTCTTGTATGGCATGCACGGATTCGATCGATCATGTTCTTGCTTTATTTTTGGCCGGTCAGCTCGTCGGTCAGCGGATAAACAGGAAGGAAGCATTACACTAATGATGAGGATGAGACGGCGGAGATATTGGTTGCGAGAGATGGATTTGGGAGATTCAATGTGTCTGTGTTTTTAGAAGACGTGGGTGGAGGAGAAGAAGACGAATTGGCGTTAAGTGATAGTGATGATGAGCTCAGCTTCTAACTCATTGGTGGTTGAGTTGCATATGTGGATGTAAAATAGGTTAATGAAAATAAACCGAAAAAGGAGGAATATTGACTTGTAAGTTGGAATTCCAAAACCATATTTTATCATCATATTACATGAGCACACATAAAATTGGAGGTTTACGGGAACTTATATAATTCACACCCTTGTTCTAAAAGGCGGCCGCTTAATTTTTTAACAGACAATGACCATGGCGATTTTACTCAAGTTGGCCACTAAAATTGGCAAATCGTATTATGAAGAAACTTGCCCTCTTTTTGTCCACTTAGCAGCGTAATCACAAAAAGCGCCGGTTTACTATGAAAATCGCCTTGCCCAAATTGTAAACCAAATTATTATTTTTGTCCAAAATTGTATGTATTGGGCCGACAAAGCCCATCTCAAGTTGCAAGTGGGATGGGTTCGTAGTTCTTTTTGACCATCGCGAAATCGATAGAAAAATTGGTTATCTATACATATAAATGAGAAGTAACTTTCGGCCAAATATGAGGTGTCAACACGAAAGCGCTTTAGAGGAGGATAATATTGACGTGGAAAGGTGACATTTCAAGCCAAAAAGTAACTAAAAGGGTTTGAAGTTGAAATTATTTACGGGAATGCCATTACGAGAAGATTGTTAGTATCCAATGAAATCCTATATAAGGTGAGCTTGGTAGCATTTGAACATAATCATTTGCATCTTCCATTTTTTCAAGAAGTTTTCTCTATATTTTTTGGGGCTATGGCAGTATTCTTTCGGATCATTAAAAGTTTAATCAAATGATCAGTTATCATTCTTATTATTTTCTTATTCTTTTCAATGTAAAATGTATTTTCATGTTTTTGGTTTTTTATTCTGTTTTGTTCTTAGTCGCATGAAAGAAGAAGATCAGTTATCTCAAGTTTTGGTGAATGATTTGAGGTAAACTAATAAACGTTTGTGACTGAATAAAAGGTGTGTGAATTTATCCTCAAGATCTAAAAGTTCGATGGAAGGTTTTTGCCAAGACTGTAACGCCCCTTTCCCATTATCCGCTGACCGTCGAGGTTACCGGTCAACAATCAAACAAGAACATGATCAAGTCGAACCCGAGCAAGTCAAACAGGAAAATTTGCCACAAGACGAAGCCAGAGACAGATCGGTTTGAGACAAAGGCTCGCACTGACCCGTCCTTGACCCCGCTATCCTCACTTCCGTAGTACAAAGCTTCACAACTTGTACTACATTCGTGAGTTGTGTCGTTTTGGACTAAATACAATATCAGAGAAGCATGTTCATTTCTAAGTAATCAAACGTTTACATAACATTTAACAATCTTTACAAAACGATTTGCCATCAATCAAAACAACCATCAAGTCTCAATACAAAAATGGCGCCTAAGCCGAACCGAGAGAAAACCCAAAATCATCGAACCAAAACTCCACCACAAGCGATCCCGAAACTACACCGAGGACCTCTCACGTCCGTCGCTGCTAAACCTGAAAAACACAAAAAGAGTCTAATGAGCGATCTAAGATCACCCAGCGAGACGGCTTCCCTACGGCTTCTATTCTATCTAGCGTCTACAGCTTCCCGTCCCCAAAAACCCAAAAAACCAAACAGCATATCAAACGGTCGTTCATGCACTACCACGTCGTATCAAACCCACAACACACAAGCACTTGCCAAAAGAAAGAGAAAGCGGTTAAGGAAATCAAAAGCACTGCGCCACATGCTCTCGATTGAAACTCGATCTATCTATCGCATACTATGAAAACAACACACGCACACCCGGGCCCTTTCGATCTCGGTAATCTTCCACGGGTTTACATCGTCACCGACATGGTAAATAACCTACGACTCCTAGATGTTAACACGAAGTCTCACAACCTAGGACACTGTTCTCAGTCCATCGATACGCAGTGACTCGGGCTACCCCACGGCAACCTAAGTTTCCATGTGATTCGGCCCTAGGACATGACCCCATATTCTCCGAACCACACACCTACCGGCGTCACTCAGTAGGTTAACGCCATAACCGGAATAACCACCCGAAGGCACACGATCCGATTAGGCAACTACCCAAGGATCCAATCGGGTCGGAAGTACCGTAACGTATTCAAAAACCTAGACTTGCGGGATCTAACGCACCCTAAAGTCCTGGTGTAGAAATGTAAACACGCAGATTCGCTCGGACTCTAGCAATCATACACAAATAATAAACAACAACAGTCTCAACACAGTGTCCCGCAAGTCTACACACACACCAACACCTCCACCCTGACTCAGCGTCGTATTGAGTCAGCAACTACGAACTTAACTGGCCCTGTAACTGAGTTAAGTGTCCAAAAGGACCGCCCGGCCAAACACCGAGACGATCTAACAGACCTACAAAATAAAGCACAAAGACAACCACACAATAGAACAATAACAACAATCACCACATAAGAAGGCCAATTAGAGTTTCTCAAGTCTTTTAACTCGTTCTCGTCCGCTACCTTGGATTAGCGGATTACTAATCCGTAGACGGCTCATCCCACACTATACAACGTCTTAATTACTCATTCATATATGTCTTTTAATCACTTTTCGATCCATCGGTTTAGAGCTAGAAGCTTATTAAACTCCCAGACGTCTCATCATTAATTTACTTGATTCACTGCTTACTCTTTAGTCTCTATTAAACTCAATTATGATATCCGTCTCATACTCTATACGTCTGTTAGATTTAATTCTGCCTTAGTTCTCGTATATAGATTCATTCGGTATTGTTCTTCTAGTACATATATGTGCATATACGGCCCTATCATGCAAAGACTATATGTATGCATCAATCCATAACTCTAACAACCTAGCGGCACACAACAGTTTAATCCGTTTAACCCTACGGTCCTAGCATGCATCTCAAAACCCTAACCGGTTTATCATTATTTGTCAATTCAATTCTCAATCAAAGTCAATTCACATACATGTATGCAAATACCTAATTCTACATAGTAATGGCGGTAATCCACTATCGGCGTACCCCAAGTAACCCATCATCCCCGCAAACAAATCCGGGGTACCCTAATTGTCACGCAAAGCCGCATGTAGTGGGTCGCGTAATGGTCTCCAGTCTACTGTTGCTGCTATAGCACCCTGAGGTGCTCGAGCAGGAACTGATGGTCGGTCTGACGTACGTGATCCTCGTGAGTGACCAGGCTGTGCTCTCAATCTCTCCTGATACTGCTCCAACTGAGCCCGGTAGTGCGCTGCAATCCTCCGGTAACTCATACTGCTCCAACTGAGCCTGGTAGTGCGCTGCAATCCTCCGGTAACTCATACTGCTCACTAGAACTCGCGCTATGCACACCCACACACCACCCGTCCAAGGAAACTCTGCTGATGGCTGCCAACAAAACACAGATAAACATTAGTACAAATAATACAAAATCCTATGCCCATCCCAACCCCGAATTTACAGACACAGCTCAGTTTCCTAATGAATGCTTGGGTAAAACACAATTTTGACTCGATAAAACACGGAAAACACGCATAAATTAACAGTTTTGAAACCCATGACGAACCATGCTCTGATACCACCTTTTGTAACGCCCCTTTCCCATTATCCGCTGACCGTTGAGCTGACCGGTCAACAATCAAACAAGAACATGACCAAGTCGAACCCGAGCAAGTCAAACAGGAAAAGTTCGCCACAAGACGAAGCCAGAAACCGATCGGTATCAGGGAAGCATGTTCATTTCGAAGTAATCAAACGTTTACATAACGTTTAACAATCTTTACAAAACGATTTTCCATCAATCAAAACAACAATCAAGTCTCAATACAAAAATGGCGCCAAAGCCGAACCGAAAGAAAACCCAAATACATCGAATCAAAACTCCACCACAAGCGATCCCGAAACTACACAAGGACCTCCCACGTCCGTCGCTGCTAAACCTGAAAAAACACACACAAATTCTAATGAGCGATCTAAGATCACCCAGCAAGACGGCTGTTGGGATTGTGTCCTGAAATCACACTTGTACTCACTCCTGATAGTAGTTGTGTATCGAGATCAATCGTTTGTATAATACTGGTGATTGTAATGCTTTGCTAGAAGCCTATTGTAATCTGTAAGTTGTAGACTTACTGCCAGTATTATATGATCCTATAGGGTCACACACCTAAGCAATCTGGAAGCTAACATATGGGAATGATCATTTGATAATGATCAAGTTGATGTGTATTGGATACACATTGACATAGAGTTTTATGATGTATGTGTCGATCGATACATGAGTGTGTCGATCGATGCAGGCTTTTCGAGAAGGTGTGTCGATCGACACAGTAAGTGTGTCGATCGATGCATATCGGGTTTTGACGTAAACGAGTCGGGCTTATCCGACGGTTTGTGAAGTCAATTCCAGGTCGATATATATAAAGGCTTATATGGTCGACCTGGACCCTAGCCGTCATGGGAATTCTCAGAGAGAAAAGCAGAGACATCGAAAACTCATTCCCTGAATTCGACACTAGCATCCCGGCGTTCCAGGTTGTGTGAGTGTGTGCTTGGTAGAGGCGAAGTACTTGATTCGCTAGATCTCGTTCATCATTCCATTCCGCTGCCAGATCTGAGGTAAGAACGAGGTTGGTAATTTCAATATAACAAACCCTAGATCCTAGGAGGATCCAATAGTGGTATCAGAGCATGGTTGGGTTTAGTCTATTGAATCTGAGGCATTTAAATCGAATACTGATGAATTTGATTAGTTAATTGCCTGTTGAATCGCGTTTTATAGAAATTAATCTCGGATTGAAGTTTCTGTTGAAAACGATGAACCGCTGTTGTCGCACTGTGTCGATCGACACTAAGCTTGTGTCGGTCGACACACCGCGAAACAGCGAATAAAATTTTAGAGTTTGTCGCTTTTGTCGATCGAAACAAGTTTGTGTCGGTCGATGCATCGCGAAAACGCGTAAAATAATTTAGGGTTTTTCGCACAGTGTCGATCGACACTAAGCTTGTGTCGGTCGATGCACCGCGAAATTCGCCTGTTGAAATTTGGGTTTCGATTTAGAAATCGCACTGTGTCGGTCGACACACTGGGTGCATCGATCGACACAGGTTGTGCGAAAGGATAGATCGGTTCAATTGGATTGAACCGGTTATCTCGTTTGGTTATGTCGGTTTAATTCGATTAAAAAAAAAATTCCCTGATACCCTACTGTATCGATCGACACATGTTAAGTGTCGGTCGACACAGGCCTTGCGATTGGTTGAATCGGTTCAATTGGATTGAACTGGTTATCATGCTTGGTTAAGGTAGATTAGATCGGTTTAAATTGCATGAATTGGTTCAATTGAATTGAACTGGTTATCTCAATTAGAATAAACCGATTTAATTGGTTAAGATCAGTTTGATCGGATAAGTCGATTCAATTGGATTGGACCGGTTATCGCGATTAGTTAAAACTGGTTGAATCGGTTCGATTAGATGAACTGGTCAAATTGGATTTGACCGGTTATCTCGAACGATCTGAAGGTTGCATATCAAGAGTCGACCAAGTGTGTCAGTTGACGCATATGGTGACAATGCGAACCGTAATCGTTTGGTTTTGAACCAAATTATTAAGAAACCGAACCGAATGACCTAACACACTGAAATTAGAACGATTAAAACTTAATTAAAATTAGAAGTAAAATGTTCTAAACCTGTCTAATACACATTGGATGTGTGTTAGATCAAAGCTTAGTTTCAACAAGGTCTACTGTCAAGACTCGTTTGGTTGTTGGATAGTCTTGCCAAGAGCTTGGTATCCACAATTACGTGAGTAAGGCAGATAGTAGCGTTGATGGTCTTGCAGTGCTTGACATCTACAATTACGTGACCTAAGAGATTGAATTACTAATCTTTTAAAGTTCCATTTCCTCAACTAAATATCAAGTGACCTTGATGTCTTTCCCAATCTTGTCTACTGTCGAAACTCGTTTCATTGTTGGATAGTCTTGGAGTCCTTGGTATCCACAGTGAAGTGAGTAAGGCAGGTAATCATCGATAGACTTGCAGTGCAACTGTCAATGATCACAAGACAGAAGAGATTGGTTTAACTTGACTGGGCTGTCAGAAGTTCTGGGCCCAGAGACATCAGAGTAGATAGGACATGGATTGTCTTATCTGCGACCAAGAGTTGTACTGGGTGCAATTAGCAATGATTTGCTTACCTAGATTACTAAAATCCGAGTGATGACGAGTTGTCCACTAAGATTTTAGTGATGTATGGATCTTGGATTATTATATTCATAGAGGAAACGTTGTTTGAATATAATGCGAGTTTTCTTATTGGATAAGATTCCTCATTTCCTGAAATCATAACTAAAATTTTCTTTGATTAAATTTTTCCAGCCTATGTCTAAAACTACCTTCTCTTTACGACCCGTCCTTGAGAAGGACATGTTAAATGAGTCAAATTTCCTGGATTGGTATCGCAATTTGAGATTAATCCTCAAGCAGGAGAGTAAGGACTATGTCCTTGAGAAAGCTCTTCCAGAAAGGCTTGGGGCCAATCGCTCGAATGCAGTATATAATGCTTGGAACGAGCATTATATTGATGTGGTAGATGTGTGTGGTCTGATGTTGGCCACCATGAACTCGGACTTGAAGATTCAATACGAGAACATGGAGTCGCCAATAGAGATGATCACCAGCCTGAAACTGAAGTTTCAGGATCTGGCACGAGTTGAGAGATTCCAGTTGGTGAAGTCTCTCACTAGGTGCAGACTACCAGAGGATGTTCCAGTGAGTCCTCATGTCATTAAAATGATGGGTTACGTTGATAACCTGGGGAAACTGGATTGTCCTGTCAGCTTAGAGTTGGCAACTGACATCATTCTGCAGTCACTGCCGTCAAGCTATGATAAGTTCATTAAGAACTATATCAAGAAAGGCTTGACGAAGACGTTGACTGAGCTGCATGGCATGCTCAAAACAGTAGAGCAAGACATCATAAAGGGTAAAAGATTTGAGAAATCTTGTGTTGGCAAGGGTAGAGGCAGGGCCGTCCAGATTTGGAATCAGGATAAGCCTGTGTCATCTTATAAGCCCAAGTCCGGCCCATCTGGTGTTAGAAAGTGCTTCTACTGTAATGAGTATGGGCATTGGAAGAGAGATTGCATTAAATTCTTGGAAGATTCACAAGAGATGAAGAAGATGTACGGTACTTCTTCTTCATGTATTGTGTTATTATTTCAAGTTCTACGTAAGTATTGGATACTGGTTGTGGTACTGATATTTTGGAAATATGCAGGGCCTAAGCAACAGTAGAACGTTGAAGAAAGGACAAGTGGAACTGCGTGCCTAGTATGGAGCAATGGTTGCTGCATAAGCCGTAGAGATTCTGCACTTGTAGGAGCCTTTCAAGCTTGGTTTTTGAATTAAGTAATTGCTACTATGTACCTGCTTTATGCAGAAATGTCTTTCATTTTCTTGTAAGAATTTGAATGTTTTTCATTCTGATAAAAGACAAGTTTTGCTCTTTTGATCTTAATGAAATATCATATAGTAGCACCCCTTTTGAAAGGGTTTTGTATCTTAAACCAACATACGCTTAAACATAACATAAATATCAAATGATTCAAGTCTGATGACTTGAACTCGATTTTTGTTTAGCATAGTCAAATTGACCAAATAGAGCGCAGCGGATTCAGAAGTTCCATAGTTATGGGCTTCAGGTTCATTTGATTGTAAATCGATTGAGACATGAATTCTGCTTGCTGGGCCAAATGACTAAGGATTCTTTAGCAGAGCTAAAGAAACGGGCCAGAGGCTCGTTGGGCCTTACACATACTGATGTATGCGGCCCGATGAGCATTAGTGCCAAAGGAAAACTTCAATACTTCATTGACTTATTGATGGCTTCAGTAAGTATGACTGTGTTCATTTGATGAGACACGAGTCAGAATCCTTTGGAATGATCAAAGGAGTTTTAGAATGAAGTATAGAACCGATTTGACAGAAGTGTTAAGATCCTCGATTAGATCGCGGAGAAAAATACTTGAGTCAAGAATTGAGTGATCATCTAAGTGAGTGTGAAGCCATATCACATCTCTTTTCTCCCAGAAAACCTGAATGGTGTTTCTGAGAGAATGAATGGGATCTTATTGAATATGCTCCGATTAATGATGAGTCACATGAATCTTCCATTATTCTTTTAAAATACGCTCTAAAATGAACATGTTTACGCTAAATAAGTTTTCTATCAGAATCAGTGAAAAACACCACATTGGATGTGAACTGGGTGATTTCCAAATATGTTTTTCTGATTAATTGGGATTGCAAGGTTTGTGTAAGGCAGTTGTCAACAAACAAACTTGAACCCAAATCTGATAAGTGCTGCTTCGCTGGTTGTCCTAAGGAAACCGAGGCTTAGTACTTTTGCAATCAATCCGAGAACAAAGTTTTGTTGTTCGGAACTCTGTTTTTCCAAGAAGAACAGTGGGAGTAAAAGTACAGCTCGAAGAAATTTGAGAAACACAGGAGGCTGTTCAACCTGTTGAGGGAGAGCAGCGGTTAGATCTACAGAGTGCTGTAGGATCTACACCTGTGGAGCCTGAAATTCGCAGATCCAAAAGGATCCATCACTAAATTGAGGGTGATTCCTCGTGACCGATTGTCGTGATCCATTGATCATTGAAAAGTGATGTGCATGCGAAATTCAAAGAAGCGATGGTGAGCCCCAACTCCGAAAATTGGCTAGTTATGCATGTTAGCTTCGCCGGTTGAAGCAAGCATCTTGGAGTTGGAATCTATGTTCTGTTAAAACGGTCAAAGGCTTTGACTCGATCAGGAACGAATAGAAACAGTGCGTTTACAAGTAAACTAGTGGGAGCGTAATTGCAATTCTCAAACTGTATGTTAAGAACGTACTTAATCTCATAAACGACGTTCCGACGCTAAAGTCTTGCCAAGATTTGGGTCGGAAGTCATATTTAACGATAGACATGGGAGAAGTCGCGTGAGTTCTTGGAATATGGATCCATTGAGATGGATCAGAAGAGCTAATTGGATCGTGTCAGAACCATTATGGTTATAAGGTACTGGACAGTTCCAATATGCATGATTCCAGGAATGGCTTCACACCAAAGGTCTTATGGCAATGATCTTAGCAAGATGAAGTGTCTTGGACACTGGCTGAGCTAGTGTCTATGAGTGAGATTCCTTTTGCTCATGCAATAGAATCCATCATGAATGCCATATTTGAGCTCGTCTAAATGCAGCTGACGCATAAAAGCATGACGAGAAGATACCAATTTGTTCCAGTAAGAGTCACTGGACAATTGTAAAGGAATATCCCCAAATGTTTGAAAAACACTAAGGATAGGTTCTTGTACAACTGAGAAAAGACGAATCAGTTGTCAACTGAGTAGTTAGACGGACAAAGATGACTCCCGGCTTTCACCTGGTTATGTCATTTTGCCTGTGTAACGGTACTGTCTGTTGGAAAGGTTTCCAAGCAGAGGACCGTAGAATAGTGCTTATTAAAGAATAGCGGTGTGGTTTGTTGGAATGGTTCCAAGAAAGAACACCGCAGCATCTCTCACAACCTAAGCACGAGTTGAATACTGTTGCTGTAGGTACTAGATATCTGAAGACTTTGTCTTGATTCTAGTGGGAGTTAGTTTAGTAATGATGTTCAGATAGATATGATATGGTCATGTTTATGAAAAACTGACATCAACATTATTTGACTAATGGATAATTAAATAATGGTCCCAAAATAAGTTTATGTCATGTTATAGGCCATCAAGTTGAGGACTTGATCATGAAACCCTATAAGTAACAAATGACATAAATTATGATGTGTCCCTAGTCGAAGTTGTTAAAGTGGGACAATAACAACCGCGAGAGACTAGCTTGTGAGGTGACTGTTGACTAAGTTTCATGGAGTCAATGATATAAGTATCACAGTCAGTCATATAGATATATGTTGGTGAACATATGATCGGACGTGACCCGCTAATGAGAAGTCTCCAGGATAGTTATATCTGTGTCATGAGAGGTTCTCATTACGACTATTGAGTATAGTCCTTAGACCTGAGTTCATCATGCTTTCTTGCATGTGAATTGGTGCACCTTGACCTTGTCAAACGTCGATCCGTAACTGGCGGCCATAAAGGCACTGCTCAGGTGTATCATGAAGTGTGTAAAGGAACAGGGATGGAACAAGATGGGATTTGTCCCTCCTGAATAACGGGAGATAAATATCTCAGGGCCTATCGAAGATTTTATGCTGAGAAAATGTGTGGCCGCACTCAAACGAACTGTAGTTCAGTTGTTTGTTTTGTTCAGTATAGATCAGGAGTTCGATAAACATGATATTGGCTTAATAAGAATGACACTAATCTTGTCTTATGCCAAATCGAGATATAGAGACAAAAGGATTGTAGGAATTGATGATTCCAGTACAAGTGGGAGATTGTTGGGATTGTGTCCTGAAATCACACTTGTACTCACTCCTGATAGTAGTTGTGTATCGAGATCAATCGTTTGTATAATACTGGTGATTGTAATGCTTTGCTAGAAGCCTCTTGTAATCTGTAAGTTGTAGACTTACTGCCAGTATTATATGATCCTATAGGGTCACACACCTAAGCAATCTGGAAGCTAACATATGGGAATGATCATTTGATAATGATCAAGTTGATGTGTATTGGATACACATTGACATAGAGTTTTATGATGTATGTGTCGATCGATACATGAGTGTGTCGATTGTTGCAGGCTTTTCGAGAAGGTGTGTCGATCGATGCATATCGGGTTTTGACGTAAACGAGTCGGGCTTATCCGACGGTTTGTGAAGTCAATTCCAGGTCGATATATATAAAGGCTTATATGGTCGACCTGGACCCTAGCCGTCACGGGAATTCTCAGAGAGAAAAGCAGAGACATCGAAAACTCATTCCCTGAATCCGGCACTAGCATCCCGGCGTTCCAGGTTGTGTGAGTGTGTGCTTGGTAGAGGCGAAGCACTTGATTCGCTAGATCTCGTTCACCATTCCATTCCCCTGCCAGATCTGAGGTAAGAACGAGGTTGGTAATTTCAATATAACAAACCCTAGATCCTAGGAGGATCCAATAACGGCTCCCCACTATGGCTCCTATTCTATCTAGCGTCTACATCTTCCCGTCCCCAAAAACCCAAAATAAAAAACATCATATCAAACGTCGATCACGCACTACCACGTCGTATCAAACCCACAACACACAAGCACTTGCCAAAAGAAAGAGAAAGCGGTTAAGGAAATAAAAAGCACTGCGGCACATGCTCTTGATTGAAACTCGATCTATCTATCGCGTATTATGAAAACAACACACGCACACCCGGGCCCTTAAGTCTTACGACCTAGGACACTGTTCTCAGTCCATCGATACACAGTGACTCGGGCTTCCCCACGGCAACCTAAGTTTCTATGTGATTCGGCCCTAGGACATGACCCCGTATTCTCCGAACCACATACCTACCGCCATCACTCAGTAGGTTAACGCCATAACCTGAATCATCACCCGAAGGCACACGATCCGATTAGGCAACTACCCAAGTGATAGATTCCCGGATAGGATAGACTCTTTGATGGATTGAATGATAATCTGATCACGGATCAGTGGTGGATCGAAGGATACCGTCAAAGGTTGCGGATGGCCTTTGGTATTCCCCGACTTCAAAGAGGATCGAAGAAGTAACCCTTAACAACGAACTCTAAGAAGGTTTGTTGCTTTGGAAGTAACCCTTGCCAAAGAAACGAAAATGTTCAACCAAGAACAAAGAGATGAACTCTCAAAGAAGAAGATAAAAATCGATATGTATCAAAATGATCAAGAGTTTGGTACTTATATAAGAGAACTAGAATGTAAAGAGACTAAAATTGTAGTAATTAATAGCAAAGACCAAAGACTAAATTAAATAGAGTCAAAGAACTCTTCGGATCCCGCAAACTCCTTAGAGTGACTCTTCGGCCGCTTTTCCTTCCTTGGTGCGGTCATGGTACGGCCCGGATCATGCAGACGGACGTTTCTTCGGATAACTCTTGATTGGGTCGGACTATAAGTGAAAACTCACGTCCAATCTTCATCCTTAGTCCATTGGCACGTTCCTTTGAAGTTTGGTTGGAAGAAAAGTCGAATGGGTCGATAGAAATAGTAGTGTTCCGACCCACCGGTGATTCGGCTCGGACCAACGCGTTTCTGTCACGACCATTAGTCTTAGAATGGGACTTAGGTCGAGAAAGAGAACGTCTCAGTCGAGTGAATCGATCATCTGGTCGTGGTTCCAAATGTAGCTCCATTCCCGGACGTGTTGGGTCGATACGGTACACGGCCGTGCGATCACTGCGGACGGTTGGACGAACCTCGGTTTCTCCTTGTTTCAGCTGCGTTCCAAGCGGTTCCTCATCGTCTGAGCTTTCTTGATCTGATGTCCTAGCTCGGAATCCATCATTCCCCTCCTCTTAAAAAGGATTTGACCACAAATCTGGAGTATCTGCATGAAAAGGAGATAGATCAGCAACGTTGAAACTAGGAGAAATTTCATACTTACCTTGAAGATCAGGTTGATAGGCATTTTCATGGAGCCTCTTGACAACTGTGAATGGACCATCCTTCCGGGGCATAAGTTTGAATTTCGTTCCTCGGGAAACCGTTCCTTCATTAGATGAATCCAAACAAGATCGCCCGGCTCAAAGATCATTTGTTTGCGGCCCTTGTTGGCATACTTCTCATACTTCTTTGTCTTTGCCTCGATGTTGGCTCGGACCTTCTCATGAACCTGCTTGACAATTTTGGCTTTCTTTTTCCCATCCAAACTTAACCTTTCAGTCACAGGCATAGGCATTAGATCAAGTGGAGACAAAGGGTTAAAGCCATAGACAATCTCAAATGGTGAGTACTTAGTAGCAGAATGCATGGAATGGTTATAAGCAAACTCAACATGTGGCAAATTCTCTTCCCAAGTCCTAAGATTCTTCTTAACAAGTGTTCTAAGCAAGGCTGAAAGTTTCCTATTCACTACTTCCGTTTGTCCATCAGTTTGAGGATGACAAGTAGTTGAAAACAAAAGTTTTGTACCAAGCTTAGTCCACAATGTTTTCCAGAAATAACTTAAGAACTTAGCATCACGATCAGAGACAATGGTCTTAGGCATGCCATGAAGTCTAACTATCTCTTTAAAGAATAAGTCGGCAATGCGAGATGCATCGTTAGTTTTCAAACAAGGAATGAAGTGAGCCATTTTCGAAAACCTATCTACAACCACAAAGATGGAGTCCTTACCAGTCCTAGACTTAGGCAAACCAAGAACACAGTCCATAGATCAGTCCAAGGATGAGATGGGATAGGAAGAGGAGAGTACAAACCCTGAGAAGTGTTTTTGGACTTAGTTTCCTTGCAAGTGATACACCGGCTGCAAATCCTTTCCACATCCTTCATTAGGCCCGGCCAATAGAAGTGATCCTCAAGCACCTTCAATGTCTTGGCTGTTCCAAAATGTCCCATCAAACCTCCTCCGTGAGCTTCCCTGGTGAACAATTCCCTTAAAGAACAGTGAGGTACACATAACCGATTATCAAAGAACAAAAAATCTTCTAAGATGAAGTACTTGCCGTGGCCATGCTTTTGACAAGCCAAGAATGGTTCCCTAAAGTCAGAATCGGTTTCATACAAGCCTTTTATAAACTCAAATCCCAAGAGTTTGGTTCCAAGAGTGGATAGGAGTACATACCTTCGAGATAGTGCATCAGCCACTATGTTCTCCTTACCTTGTTTGTACTTAATGACATATGGGAAGGTTTCTATGAATTCTACCCAACGTGCATGCCTTTTGTTCAGCTTTTGTTGGCCCTTGAGATGTCGTAGAGATTGGTGATCTGTGTGAATGACAAACTCCTTAGGCCAAAGGTAATGCTGCCACGTTTGAGTGCCCGCACTAATGCATAAAGCTCCTTGTCATAGGTGGGATAGTTGAGAGTAGCACCACCTAACTTCTCGCTGAAGAATTCAATGGGTTTTCCTTCCTGCATAAGAACAACACCAATACCCACACCTGAGGCATCACATTCAATCTCAAAGGTTTTAAGAAAATCAGGAAGAACAAGTAATGGAGCTTGGGTTAACTTCCCTTTCAAAGTCTGAAATGCGTCCTCCTGAGCTTGCTCCCATTTGAACCCAACGTTCTTCTTGATAACCTCAGTGAGAGGAGCTGCAATCGTGCTGAAATCCCGAACAAATCGTCTATAAAAGCCGGCCAAGCCGTGGAAGCTTCTGACCTCTCCAACGGTTTTGGGACTTGGCCATTCTCGGATTGCCTTGACCTTCTCCTCATCAACTCGGATGCCATCTGCTCCTACAACAAAACCCAAGAAAACTAGGTGATCCGTTCCAAAAGTGCATTTCTTAGAATTGGCATACAAGCTTTCTTTTCTAAGTATTTCCAAGACTTTCTCGAGATGTCTAACATGTTCATTCAAACTTTTGCTATAGACAAGAATGTCATCAAAGTACACAACAACAAATTCACCAATATAAGCTCTAAGAACATGGTTCATCAATCTCATAAAAGTACTTGGTGCATTTGTCAACCCAAACGGCATAACTAACCATTCATACAATCCATGTTTAGTTTTAAAGGCCGTTTTCCACTCATCCCCTTCTTTCATACGAATTTGATGGTATCCACTCTTAAGATCTATCTTAGAAAATAATTTGGAACCATGCAATTCATCAAGCATATCATCAAGACGATAAATAGGATGGCGGTACTTAACTGTTATGTTGTTGATGGCTCGGCAGTCCACGCACATTCTCCAAGTGCCATCTTTCTTTGGAACAAGTAAGACCGGTACAGCACACGGGCTTAGACTCTCTCGGATGTATCCTTTCTCCATCAGGTCGTTCACTTGTCTCTGTAGTTCCTTGGTTTCAACCGGATTGGTTCGATAAGCAGGACGGTTTGGAAGAGACGCTCCCGGCACAAGGTCGATTTGATGCTCAATCCCACGGATGGGTGGCAAACCACTAGGAGTCTCTTCAGGGAACACGTCATTGAACCTGTTCATCAAAGCTTGAAGTTCACTCGGAATCTCCGGTGCTGGGTTAGAAGTCATTAGTGTTTCTTTAAACACAAGTAAGATAAAAGATTGTTGAGAAAACAGATTTTTTCTTACTTGACTTGGCTTGATGTAGAAGTTGGATTTCCGGACCGGTTCTTTGGAAGCTTCCTGTTGCTTCTCTTGTTCTCGGTTCTTCTTGAGTTGGAGCTGATCTTGGTGTACTTCGGCTGGAGATAAAGGAACAAGAGTTATCTTCTTTCCTTTATGATCAAAAGTGTGGCGGTTTGTGTGGCCATCATGAATGGCTTTCTTGTCGAACTGCCAAGGTCTTCCCAAGAGGATATGGCTCGCGTCCATGGGCAACACATTGCATAGGACCTCATCCTCATACCGGCCAATGGTAGTGGGAACCGTGACTTGCTCCTTGACATGTAGTTCTCCTTCCTCATTTAGCCATTCCAACTTGAATGGTCGAGGATGCGGCCTCACTTCTAGTCCAAGTTTCCTAACAAGAACATCACTAGCCACGTTAGTGCAACTTCCACCATCAATAATCAAAGAACAAACTTTATCTTTAACAAAACAACGAGAATGAAAGAGATTCTCCCTTTGTTCAAGATCGGCTTGTTTGGTCTGGACGCTAAGTGATCTGCGGGTCACGAGAAGTTGGTCTTGAGCCGGATAATCATATGGTTCGGATTCCTCATCAAAGATCGGCCCTGTGTCCTCTGGTTCCTCCTTTTCTTCCTCGGACTCATACTCTCCATTTTCCAGCAAGATCATGATCTTATGGTTTGGGCATTTGTTGGCATAGTGTCCTAGGCCATGACATCTAAAGCACCTGATATCTCTAGCTTTGCTCGTGGATTCCACGGCTTTGCCTTTGTCCAAACTAGAAGGAGCGTTAGTCTTAAAACCAGAATTTGTTTGAGGAAGAGTCTTACCTTTGTCTTGGTAGCTTGGTTTTGGAGTGTAAGCCGGTTTAGAAAATCCCCTCCTCTTGACTTGTTGCTCAATCAAGATTGCTTTATGGAGCATGTCCTCAACACTATTAAAGTCATGAAGCTCCATTCGGTCTTGTATTTCTCGGTTTAAGCCTGCAAGGAATCGAGCCAAGATAGCATCCAAATCTTCTTCAACGTCCACCTTAAGCATAAGGGTCTCCATCTCCTGGAAATAGTCTTCCACACTCTTGGTTCCTTGGACCAACCGTCTCAGCTTATGGTGAACATCCCTGTGATAATGTCTAGGCACAAATCGCTTTCTCATAAGAGTGGTTAGTTCATCCCAAGAAGCAATTGGTCTTTCACCCATTCTCCTCTTAAGAGTCACAATATTATCATACCAATTGATAGCATAACCACTAAATTCAGTAGCAGCCAATCTAACTTTCTTAAGTTCAGAAAAGTTTTGACAATCAAAAACCAATTCAGTTTTCCTTTCCCATTCCAAATATGCATCCGGATCATTCTTACCTTGAAAGGATGGAATTCTGAGCTTAAGATTGCCAAGGCCGTCACTTGGTCACCGCGGCCTCTCCTTGATCGGGCAATGGATCGATCCTCCTCAGATTCTTCTTCATCTTGGTCATTAGCTGACCGGATGGTCCGTCTCTCTGTCCGGTTCCTTCGTGCGGATCGTTGAGGACGTCCTTGTTGATCTTCCTGGATCCTATCAAGTCGGACGTGTAGTTCCTCCATACGTTCAGTCACTAGTCTCGCCATTTGGTCGTTAAGAGCTTTCATTTGGGCTCGATTAAATCCGCTCCTAGGGTTGTCATCTCGTTCTTCTTCACTGCTTGCCATAGTTCCCTGAAAACACTTTGAAACAAACGAATTAAAGAAAACACTCTCACTCTCAAGTGTTTAAACTCGCCCACACAAGTGTTTTGCTGGTCACTCCGAGTAATCTCTCAATGTTCTCGGCAAACAAACTCAAGCCAATTCCACAAGTACTCCAAGCAACAAGGGGGAAAAGAAGAAGAAGATAGGAAGTTGAAAGATTTTTGGTGGGATTTGCCTTAACCAATTCAAGGCTGGATTTCTCCTCAGCCGGCTGGATTTCTCCTCAGCCTTTAAGAACTTAAGAACACTCTTTTTTTTTTTGTAAATCGTTCAAACTCTTTTTTTTTGTTAAGATAGATGAAATGAATTGGCCCAAATCCCAAATACTAGATAGAAAGATAAGAAGTGTTTAAGAAATGGTGTAGATGAAATGATAAGATGAAAAGATAGAAGATACCAACAAAGAGTGGCTCTGATACCACTTGATAGATTCTCGGATAGGATAGACTCTTTGATGGATCGAATAATAATCTGATCACGGATCAGTGGTGGATCGAAGGAGACCGTCAAAGGTTGCGGATGGCCTTTGGTATTCCCCGACTTCAAAGAGGATCGAAGAAGTAACCCTTAACAACGAACTCTAAGAAGGTTTGTTGCTTTGGAAGTAACCCTTGCCAAAGAAACGAAAATGTTCAACCAAGAACAAAGAGATGAACTCTCAAAGAAGAAGATAAAAATCGATATGTATCAAAATGATCAAGAGTTTGGTACTTATATAAGAGAACTAGAATGTAAAGAGACTAAAATTGTAGTAATTAATAGCAAAGACCAAAGACTAAATTAAATAGAGTCAAAGAACTCTTCGGATCCCGCAAACTCCTTAGAGTGACTCTTCGGCCGCTTTTCCTTCCTTGGTGCGGTCATGGTACGGCCCGGATCATGCAGACGGACGTTTCTTCGGATAACTCTTGATTGGGTCGGACTATAAGTGAAAACTCACGTCCAATCTTCATCCTTAGTCCATTGGCACGTTCCTTTGAAGTTTGGTTGGAAGAAAAGTCGAATGGGTCGATAGAAATAGTAGTGTTCCGACCCACCGGTGATTCGGCTCGGACCAACGCGTTTCTGTCACGACCATTTGTCTTAGAATGGGACTTAGGTCGAGAAAGAGAACGTCTCGGTCGAGTGAATCGATCATCTGGTCGTGGTTCCAAATGTAGCTCCATTCCCGGACGTGTTGGGTCGATACGGTACACGGCCGTGCGATCACTGCGGACGGTTGGACGAACCTCGGTTTCTCCTTGTTTCAGCTGCGTTCCAAGCGGTTCCTCATCGTCTGAGCTATCTTGATCTGATGTCCTAGCTCGGAATCCATCACCAAGGATCCAATCGGGTCGGAAGTACTGGAACGTATTCAAAAACTTAGACTTGCGGGATCTAACGCACCCGAAATTCCTAGTGCAGAAATGTAAACACGCAGACTCGCTCGGACTCTAGAAATCATACACAAATAATAAACAACAGCAGTCTCAACACAGTGTCCCGCAAGTCTACACACACACCAACACCTGCACCCTGACTCATCTTCGTATTGAGTCAGCAGCTACGAACTTAACCGGCCCTGTGACCGAGTTAAGTGTCCACAAGGACCGCTCGGCCCAACACCGAGACGATCTAACATACCTACAAAAAAAAGCACAAAGACAACCACACAATCGCACAATAACAACAGCCACCACATAAGAAGGCCGATTAGAGTTTCTCAAGTCTTTTAACTCGTTCTTGTCCGCTACCTTGGATTAGCGGATTGCTAATCCGTAGACGGCTCATCCCACACTATACAACGTCTTAATTACTCATTCCTATGTGTCCTTTAATCACTCCTCGATCTGTCGGTTTAGAGCTAGAAGCTTACTAAACTCCCCGACGTCTCATCATTCATTTACTTGATTCACTGCTTACTCTTTAGTCTCTACTAAACCCAATTCTGATATCCGTCTCAAACTCTATACGTTTCTTAGGTTTAATTCCGTCTTAGTTCCCGTATATAGATTCATTCGGTATTGTTCTTCTAGTACATATATGTGCATATACGGCCCTATCATGCAAAGACTATATGTATGCATTAATCCATAACTCTAACAACCTAGCGTCACACAACAGTTTAATCCGTTTAACCCTACGGTCCTAGCATGCGTCTCAAAACCCTAACCGGTTTATCATTAATTAGTCAATTCAATTCTCAATCAAAGTCAATTCACATACGAGTATGCAAATACCTAATTCTACAGTTTCACATTTCTCGATCTATATGCTTCTATCTATTTTAGGTTTTGAGCCGACTCACAGTGATTCGGTCGGAATGACGGATCTGACGCGGTATGAATCCCGAGACCTCCGAACTGAAACCCAAGCCTCCCGAATGCAAGAATACGAACCCCAAAGCTTCCAGAACACATGTACACAAACCGCAATAGAAACCGGCCGGAGTCAACGCGTTGACCGGCGTTGACCACGGCGTTGACCGTTGACTTTTACCATTGACCGTTGACTAATTCTTGAACCAGTTGACCACCCTGAACCAACTGAACCAATGCAATTGAACCAATCCACTAAACCGGCTTCCAATTGAACCGGTTTAGGTCAAACCGTTGATCGGTTTAACCCAATCGTTGACCGAGGCTTAAGCAAGCCTAAACCAATCCAATCATGAACCAAACCATGCTGAACCAACCACTGAAGAACCGGCTGAAGAGAGAGAGGTGGAAGAAGAAGTTCCGGCGACTTAGTCCGGCGTTGACCACCGACGGCGAGGCGTTGACCGGCCAGTTCACCACTTTTTCGGCGACTTAGAAACTGATCCACCCACCAAACTGATCACAAGGAGTAGATCTAGCCATTGGTAGCTTCACAAGGGCAAGAACCGGTGGAGGATGAGAGAGAGAAGAAGATCTAGCCGGCGGCACCCCTTTCACGGCGGCTCCGGCGAGATTCCGGGGACGGCGACGGTGGTGAATGACTGGCGGTTGTAGATGAGAGTGAGAGGAAGCTATTGTTCTATGTTGAAGGTGATTTGGGTTTATGGTTAAGGATATGGCTTTTCTTGTGTTGGAAGTTATCAAGAACACTCAAGAACACTTTGAATGTTCTTGAGTTTCCTGTGAAGATGCAAGTGTTTTTCCGGGTGTCTTTGAATGAATCTAGAGAGAAGAGAGAGATGTGGTCGTTGGTGATGTTTAGAGAGAGGTTCAATTCACCAAAAATGAGTTTTTGCATAAGAAGAATGATGGGATGGTTTATTCCCCATGTTCATGAACAATCCCCATGCATTTGCATGCAAGAGAGGAAGGTGGCACCATTGCTGAGTGACACCTGTTCATTCAGAGCTTATTTTGTACCAAAAACCCTTCCCTAAACCGGCCCAAACCATCCCTAAACCGGTAACGCGTAGCTTGCGTTTTCTTGGTTTTGCGTTTTCCCTTTTTAGTAAATTCTTCACTGTTTCCATAAATTCCAAAACTTCCAAAAAAACTGATTCTCCTTGATTTTAGATGAATTTAGAAAGTTGAGTCACCTCATTTGGAGTTCCGTAGCTCCGGTTATGAATTTCCGAAGTTTTCTCGGTTTAATCGGTATCCATTCCCGACAAGTTGAAAAATCTGTTTCTGCTCTGTTTCTTCCAATTCAGGTTTTGTAAATGTTCTTTATGTTGTAAAATGAGAACATTTGGCCCGTCTCGGCTTCCGTCTCCAACTTTGGCAAAACTACCATTTTGCCCCTGGGTTTGGCAAAATTACAATTTTGCCCCTGTTGACCTTTCTTCTGCTTGTTGACTATATTTTAAATACAGGGTATTACATTCTTCTCCACTTATAGAAATTCGGTCCCCGAATTCTTCGTCATTAACAGACTTTGAATTGGCACCAACCCCCGCAAGTTGCTTTACTATATACTTTCTACTGCTTCTTCCTTGCTTACTAACACTTAGAACCCACTTCTGACACTTTCTGACGCTTCACTATCTTGTCCCGAACTTCTCACTGGCCTACGTACTGCTCACTCGACTGCTACTCCCTTCTTGAAATTCGAACTTCCGCGCTTTTGCTCTGCTTCTCACTTCTGACTTCCCCACTTAGCTCCAAATTCCACATCTCCTTGGCACTGGCTTGTCTCCCCCGAGACACTCTTCAAGATTCTGCATTTCAAGCCTGACTTCTCTATGGCTCCAACTTGATCCGTACTGATAACTCCGCTCTGTTCCCGATACTGCTTCCGACGTTTCTTCACATCTCCTTGCTAACTCATCATACTGACTACCTCCTTCTGCCTGCTATTCTGAACTGATACATTTTCCACTGACGATTTCCACAACCTGCTTCATGGTCCGGGTCAACTTTTCTTGCGGCGTCTTGATGCATCATATCGCTTTCGGGTTCGGGTTCGGTCTAGTATTCATATCGTATCGTCCATTCCGTCCTACGTTCAGTTCAACAACTTTCACTGGAGCGATTAGATTCTATCCAATCCACCCCCGATATCACTTCCTCATAGTAATATAGTTAATTAATCATGTACCCAACGGTTACCCATGATTAAGTAACGATATTCTATAATTCCGCTTTCTCGTGAATTGACGGTCGAATACAACCATTCTCGAGTTAGCTCAATATTTTAATAAAACTTTCTATCACTTTTGTTTCTAACAACTTAACGGTTTTAACAAAATGCAAACGGCAATACGAAGAGCTGCTCAAGCTAACAAAATCCAACTAGCAACTAACGGCTCCTACCAACATGATCAACAACTATCAAATGCTAAGCATGCTATAGAATTAAGCTAGCAACCTAACAGCGCTACACCAATGAACGAAACACAAGCCTAATTATCTAATGCACCAATCAGGCATTAAATAAGGCACACAAGCATTAAATCAAAACACACAATTACAACACACAATTATGCAATCACAAGATCGCTCCGGATATGTCGTCACTCTGGGTTTAGGTTATGATGAACGGTCGTCAGTTCCGTTCATCATCAGACTTAACATGGTAATTCATTTGCATTCAAGACCATCACACACATGCAAACAATCACTACACAAGTCATAACGATAAGCCGAACGTTCTGCATCCAACATACATACAAAACAACATATCATACAGACAGAGGTTTTAATACATAAGTTTGATCAGAAATACAATGTGGCAGTCGCCATCACAACCATAACCCCAAAACCGCTCCGCCATATCCGAAAGATGTCAAAGATGAAAAGCAAAGGTTGTCGATCTATATACACAAGGAAAACAACATGGTTAGTGCCCGTACTTACCTGGCCTAACTAACCCTAGTCCTAACAACCCTAGCAAGACCGTAATGCCCAACACAGGCGGCATCGCGGCTCATTGCGGTAACCGCTGGCACGTGTGTCGGGAGGGTGTGGCGGGTGTGCGTCTCGGGACGGTCCTCCAACCTGCTGTGGCTCGGCCATCAGACAAAGGCGAGCGGTATGTCTCTCACAACTACAAAGCTGACAGACTGTGACAGTCGCTGGGCATGGCCCACGATAGCAAGCTGGCGCTTGGTGACCAGAGGCACCATAAAGCTGACAAGAAGAGGTGGACTCGGACGATGGATCACCTAAACAGTCGGATGCACGATGACCCTCATCTCCACACATCTGACAAATCCTCACTGGTCGTGGCGGCTGGACTAGTGGTGGCTGAGCTACGGGCGGCTGAACTGCTGGCGGCTGGGCGATTGGCGGCTGAATGAGCTCAAGATCTTGGCGACTGGGTCCGGGTTGATAACTCTCTGGTAACGGCGCACGGTACGGCTCTGCATCTGACATACGCGGTCCTTGTCCTGCGATCGGGCAAATCGGTGCTCCATGGCCATCGTGACCACAATGCTGACAGTAGTCGGGACCTGGTACTGGCTGATATGGCTTCCGGTAACGTGGGTCTACTGGACGAGGACACCAATAAAAATGGAATCCCTGCACTCCGCATACACTGCATGCCCGGTATGCCGGCATCGCTGGCGGCAACTCCGACATCTCTGCTGGTGGTGAGACTGGTGGTGTGACATGCTCGAACTGCGTCTTTGACTCAGATAATGGCTCGGTCTCAGATAGTGGCTCGGTAGATCCTGGCGATAGTGACACAGACATATCCAACGGCGTACAAGGTGATCCAGGTCGTGAATCCGGCTGGTGATGAGGTCCTACCTGCTGCTCCAAAACATCCTCAAGCATAGCTTCCTGCTCGTCCACATGCTCTCCCAGTGTTGGTGCTGATATGGGTCTATGAGCTCCATATCCAGATCGAACGCCGCAGGTAATGGCTCAGCAAGTAATCGTTCCCACTGAGCGGGACGAAAACAGAGGTGTGTAAACTGTATGGCAATGGCACATCGCGTGCCTCAAGAATCGGTTCATGGCCCATCAGTGGTACTATTGGCTCCGGTAACTGTGGTGGTAATGGCGGTAATTGATATATCATGGTTTTTACCGGTTTTAGACCATGATATAAGTGTGTTTTAGAGTCTTTTAGTGTTTCTTTAGAGTCTTTTACATGTGTTATTAGGTACATGCACGTTTGGAGCGGAATTGGAGTTTATGGAGCTTTGAATGAGCATTTTGATGCTTTGACCCGATATATAGAGCTCACTGTCTGAAACAAAGTAATGCATCGATCGACACACATCGTGCATCGATCGACACACCAGCGAGATGGGCCTTTCCTCGGCGGTTTAATGAAGAATGAAGAAATTGCATTTTTGCCCAAAAGTTCCTAATAATTACAAAGAAGCCCCAAGACGTGATTAGCTTATATAATTAGGTTCTTACATCAGTTTTTAGATACGCTTTCATACTTAGAGCTGAGAGTTTTTAGAGCTTGGGGCTGATCTAATCATGTACTGTTTTCTGCTTTTTGAAGAAGATTTTGAACCCCTTTACTTCTTTATTCTCTTTTATGCAATCTATTAATACATTGATTATGTTTTAATTATCTATGTCTGAGTAGATTCATAGTTAGGTTTAGGGATTCTCATTAAGGATTTTATGACTTGTTAGATTTATTTATTTCAGTTAAAGATTCATATCAATAATTGTTCTTCAATCTAAATTGTGCTTGAACACTAGTTTCTAACCTGATCACTTAGAATCTAGATCTTAGGTTGTTAAATTGACACGAAAGTGTGGTTTAGAATCTGAAATATTTAGGTTGAGCAATTGAATTACTCGCAAAGAAATTTGGTTTAATTGAATTGTGAACATATCGAACTTAATCTTAAAGCTAGTTTAATCTGTTAGGAATTACAAAGAAATTTGGATATCTGCAATTAGGCTTAGAGAATTCTCACAACGAAAGTTGGTTAATTCTATATCTGTGTTTGAGTTCTAGAACTGTGCTTAATTTGATTCTGACTGAATGATTTATCTGCTTGTCTGATTTCCTGAGAACTCCCTAGACTTAGCTCTTTTAGTTAATTGCCTACAAACCGATCTTGCTACTGATTTACTTTCTTGCATTGCTTTTAGTTTCTAATTACATTGCTTTCTCCTAGTTTTAACTTGACTGTTCTTAATCTATCGTTGCCTAGAGTCCTTGTGGATTCGATACCCTAAAGTACTACATTTCACATCACTGTGCACTTGCAGTTAGAATAGGGATTAAAACTAGACCTATCAGTAATCCACTATCGGCGTACCCCAAGTAACCCATCATCCCCGCAAACAAATCTGGGGTACCCGAATCGTCACGCAAAGCCGCAGGTAGTGGGTCGGGTAATGGTCTCCAGTCTACTGCTGCTGCTCTGGCACCCTGAGGTGCTCGGGGAGGAACTAGTGGTCGGTCTGATGTACGTGATCCTCGTGGCTGACCAGGCTGTGCTCTCAAACTCTCCTGATACTGCTCCAACCGAGCCCGGTGGTGCGCTGCAATCCTCCAGTGACTCATACTGCTCACTAGAACTCGCGCTATGCACACACACACCCACACACCACCCGTCCAAGGACACTCTGCTGATGGCTGCAAACAAAACACAGATGAACATTAGTACAAATAATACAAAATCGTATGCCCATCCCAACTCCGAATTTACTGACGCAGCTCGGTTTCCTAATGGATGCTTGGGTAAAACACAATTTTGACTCGATAAAACACGGAAAACATGCACAAATGAACAGTTTCGAAACCCATGACGAAACATGCTCTGATACCACCTTTTGTAACACGCCTTTCCCATTATCCGCTGACCGTTGAGCTGACCGGTCAACAATCAAACAAGAACATGACCAAGTCGAACCCGAGCAAGTCAAACAAGAAAAGTTCGCCACAAGACGAAGCCAGAAACAGATCGGTTTGAGACAAAAGCTCGTACTGACCCGTCCTTGACCCCGCTATCTGTTGGATCCCCTAGGATCTAGGGTTTGATATATTGAATGGAAACCAACCTCGTTCTTACCTTTGAACTGGCAGCGGAATGAGAATGGTGAACGAGATCAGTGGAGCAACGCAGATGCCTTGCCTCTACCAGATACACACGCACGCTCGCTGGAAACGGGATGCTAGAGCCGGATCAACGGGATTCGAATCTCTCTGGTGTGTCTACTGTTTCTGTCAAGAAAAGTGGACGGCTTATTTGTTTAGGTCGAAACTCTCAAGTTTTATTCGACCTAAACATGCTTAACGGGCCAGACTTAATTAAGTCTCAACCCGAAAAGCTTTTTCGGAAATTCCGAACTGTGTCGACCGACACACAAGCTGTGTCGATCGACACAACACCATTATATCGATTATAATGTGTATTCAATACACATTAATATGATCATTACCATAATGATCATTCCCATGTCGTAGCTTCCAGTTTGCTTAGGTGTGTGACCCTATAGGATCATATAATACTGGCAGTAAGTATACAACTTACAGATTGCAAGAGGCTTCTAGCAAAACATTGCAACCGCCCAGTATTATACGAATGTCTGATCTCGACACACAACTATCACATGAGTGAGTACAAGTGTGATTTCAGGACACTATCCCAACAATCTCCCACTTGTACTGGAATCCTCTATTCCTATAATCCTTTTGTCTCTATATCTCGATTTGGCATAAGGCAAGATTGGTGTCATCCTTATTAAGCCAACATCGTGTTTATCGAACTCCTGATCTCATACTGAACATTACAAACAACTGAACTACAGTTCGTTTGAGTGCGGCCACACATTCTCTCAGTATTCAATCTTCGATAGGCCCTGAGATATTTATCTCCCGTTATACAGGAGGGACAAATCCCATCTTTTTCCATCCCTGTTTCAACGCACACTTCATGATATACTTGAACAGTGCCGTTATAGTCGCCAGTTACGGGTCGACGTTTGAAAAAGTCAAAGTGTACCAATTCATATGCAAGAAAGCATGATGAACTCAGGTCTAAGGACTATACTCTATAGTCGTAATGAGAACCTCTTATGACACAGATATAACTATCTTGTAGATTTCTCATTAGCGGGTCATGTCCGATCATATGTTCACTAACATATATCTATGTGACTGACTGTGATAATCATATCATTGGCTCCATGAAACTTAGCCAACAGTCACCTCACAATCTAGTCTCTTACGGTTGTCAGTGTCCCACTTTGACAACCTCGACTAGGGACAAAACATAATTTATTAACTTATAGGGTTTCATGATCAAGTCCTCAACTTGATGACCTATAATATGTTATAAACTTATTTTGGGACCATTATTTAGATCACAATAAATAATGCTGAAATCAAATTTCATTAAACATTTCCAAAAGAATGTTTACAAGAGCGTCTTATTATAACTAAAACAAAATTAAAACTCCCACTAGAATCAAGATTACATCTTAAGATCTCTAATGCCTACAGCAGTCGTATGACTCTCATGCTTAGGCCTTAGGAGTGACTTGGTCAGAGGATCAGCGACATTCTCGTCTGTCGGAACTCGGCTGATCTTCACATCACCTCTATTGACGATATCACGAATCAGGTGATATCTCCTCTCAACGTGTTTGGACTTCTGGTGTGACCTGGGTTCTTTCGCCTGAGCAATGGCTCCATTGTTGTCACAAAACAAAGCCACTGGCTCCAAGATACTAGGAACCACGCCAAGTTCAGTCATGAACTTCTTGATCCAAACAGCTTCCTTTGCCGCTTCTGAAGCAGCAACATATTCAGCTTCCGTTGTGGAATCAGCTACGGTATTCTGCTTAGAGCTCTTCCAGCTCACTGCACCGCCATTTAGACAGAAGACATATCCAGATTGTGATCGGAAATCGTCTCTATCCGTCTGAAAACTCGCATCGGTGAATCCATTCACCACAAGTTCTTCACTTCCTCCATACACCAGGAATCTATCCTTAGTATGTCTCAAATACTTTAGAATATTCTTGACAGCTGTCCAGTGATCTTCACCTGGATCAGATTGGTATCTACTCGTCATGCTTAACGCGTAAGCTACATCTGGACGAGTGCAGAGCATGTCATACATAATAGATCCTATTGCAGAAGCCTAAGGAATCCTATTCATGCGTTCTCGCTCAGCATGTGTCGCCGGACACTGCTTCTTGCTGAGACTGGTGCCATGAGACATCGGTATGAAGCCCTTCTTGGAATCATGCATCCTGAATCTGTGCAGTACCTTATCAATATAAGTGTCCTGGTACAGTCCGATCAGCCTGTTCATTCTATCTCTGTAGATTCTGATTCCAAGAATGTACGCGGCTTCTCCCATGTCTTTCATGGAAAAACAACTTCCGAGCCAAGTCTTGACAGACTGAAGCAACGGAACGTCATTACCGAGGAGGAGTATGTCATCGACATACAGTACAAGAAACGTAATTTTTCTCCTACTAGTTTTCTTGTAAACACATGGTTCCTCTTCGTTCTTGATGAAACCAAATTGTTTCACTGCTTCATCAAAACGAAGATTCCAACTCCGTGATGCTTGCTTCAATCCATAAATGGATTTATGAAGCTTGCATACCTTCCCAGCGTTCTTGGGATCGACAAAACCTTCAGGCTGTGTCATATACACATCCTCTTCCAGAATACCATTCAGGAATGCGGTTTTGACATCCATTTGCCAAATCTCATAGTCATAATGAGCATCAATCGCTAGAAGAATCCGAATGGATTTAAGCATAGCGACTGGGGAATAGGTTTCATCATAGTCAATACCATGAATTTGCTTGAAACCTTTAGCCACCAGCCTTTCTTTATAAATCTGTACATTGTCATCCACGTCAATCTTCTTTTTGAAGATCCATTTACACTCAATGGCTTTTGCACCATTAGGTAAATCGACCAAGGTCCATACTTGGTTTTCTGACATGGATCCCATTTCGGATTTAGAGGCTCCAAGCCACTTTTTGGAGTCCGGGTCCATCATTGCTTCCGCGAAGGTCGCTGGTTCGTCACTATCAATGATCATCAGATCATTTGAATTGGTCACGAGAAATCCATAGTATCTCTCGGGTTCGTGACGGATCCTTCTGGATCTGCGAACTTCAGGCTCCACAGGCGCCGGTTCCACAGAACTCTGTGGATCCAGCTGCTGCTCTTCCTCAGTAGGTTGAGCAGTCTCCTGTGCATCTTGAATTTCTTCAAGATGTCCTTTACTCCCACTGTTTTTCTTAGATAGAAACTCCCTCTCAAGAAAAGAACAGTCCCGAGCAACAAATACTTTGTTCTCAGATTGGTTGTAAAAGTAGTATGCCTTGGTTTCCCTAGGATAACCAACGAAGTAGCATTTATCTGATTTGGGTGCAAGCTTGTCAGAGATTAAACGTTTGACATAAGCTTCACAACCCCAAATCCTCAGGAAAGACAGACTAGGAACATTCCCAGTCCACAGTTCATGTGGTGTCTTTTCCACTGATTTAGATGGTACCCTATTTAGTGTAAACGCAGACGTTTCTAGAGCGTATCCCCAAAAGGATAATGGAAGATTTGAATGACTCATCATAGACCGAACCATATCCAATAAGGTTCGATTCCTCCTATCTGACACTCCATTCCATTGGGGTGTTCCAGGAGGAGTGAGTTGTGAAATAATTCCACACTCGCTCAGATAGTCGCTGAACTCTTGACTCAAGTATTCTCCTCCGCGATCCGATCGCAGAGCTTTAATACTTTTGCCAAGTTGGTTCTGTACTTCATTCTTGAATTCCTTGAATCTATCAAAGGATTCTGCTTTTGTCTCATCAAATAGACATAACCATACCTACTGAAATCATCAGTGAAGGTAATGAAGTACTTGTAACTTCCTCTGGCAACAGTACTCATCGGCCCACATACATCAGTATGAACAAGGCCCAATAAGTCACTGGCCCTTTCATTTGGTTTGTTGAAAGGGGCTCTAGCCATCTTGCCTATCAAACAAGATTCGCATTTCTCACATGATTCAAAATCAAATGAGCCCAGAAGCCCATTTCGATGGAGCCTTTGGATGCGTTTCTCATTGATATGGCCCAAACGACAATGCCATAAGAAAGTCGGGTTTTCGTCATTGGACTTAAACCGCTTTGTATTTATGTTAAAGACAGGCATTTCTTGGTTTAAAACATATAACCCATTATCTAATGGGGCGCTACCATAAAACGTACCATCACGATTAAAAGAACAAACTTTATTCTTAACAGCAAAATCAAAACCTTCCAAATCCAAAACGGAAACTGAAATTATGTTTCTGCTTATCGCAGGTACAAAGTAGCAATTATTTAAAATTAAAACCATGCCCGACGGTAAGGACAACTCGTAGGTGCCTACGGCCAGTGCAGCAACCTTAGCTCCATTCCCGACCTGTAGCTCCACTTGTCCTTTCTTCAGCGTCCTACTGTTTCTTAGTGCCTGCACATTTGTACAAATATGAGCACCGCAGCCGGTATCCATTACCCACGAAGTAGGACTAGAAGACATAACATTAAGTTCGATAACATAAATACCTGAGTCAGACGCATCATACGTCTTCTTCAGCTTCTTGTAATCTTCCATGAACTTCTTGCAGTCTTTCTTCCAATGCCCCAACTGCTTGCAGTAGTTGCACTTATCCTCAGGAGAAGGCCCGGATTTGGGCTTCGGCTTGGGCTTGTCCTGACTTTAAGCCTGGATAATCTGGGCCTTACCCTTACCCTTCTTCGGTTTCTTAAAACTTTTACCCCCTTGTACCATCAGGACACTGGGAGTAGCCTTCTTGAGATTCGGTTCTGCTGTCTTCAGCATACCGTGCAACTCAGTCAATGTCTTAGTCATGTTTTGCATGTTGTAGTTCATGATGAACTGATCAAAACACGACGGCAACGACTGCAGAATCATGTCAGTGGCTAGCTCCTAGCTAATGGCACAGTCCAGTTTCCTCAGGTTATCAATGTAACCCATCATTTTAAGGACATGAGGACTTACTGGACTGTCCTTAGCCAGCTTGCAATCCATGAGAGACTTAACCGTCTGGTATCTCTCTGTGCGAGCTTGCTCCTGAAACAAAGCTTTCAGGATGTTAATCATCTCAATGGGTTACATCACGTTCTCATATTGCTTCTGCAGCTCAGAGTTCATAGTCACCAGCATTAGACAATTAACATCTTTGACATCCGCTGAATGCTTATCCCAAGCATTCTTTTCTGTCTGCGGGGCATTGGAACGTGGCCTCTCAGGGAGAACTCTTTCAAGGACATATTCCTTGTTCTCCTGCCTGAGAACTATTCTCAGGTTCCGATACCATTCCAAGAAATTGGATCCATTTAACTTGTCCTTCTCAAGGACGGATCTTAGTGAGAAAGTGTTGATGTGATTTGAGACAGACATAGCTGTAATTCAAAAGAGGTAGATTTTAGTTATAATGCTCAAGAAATGAGAATTCTTATCTAATAAGAAAACTCGCATTGTATTCAAAACTATGTTTCCTCAGATGAATACAATGAGCCAAGATCCTCAGATTACTAAAATTCGAGTGGGCGACTCGCCGTTACTCAAACTTTAGTTATCTAGGTAAGCAAATCATTGCTAATTGTACTCAGTACAACTCTTGGTCGTGGATAAGACAAACTATGTCCAATCCACTCTGATGTCTCTGGGCCCAGAACTTCCGTTAGCCCAGTCAAGTAAAACCAATCTTTTTCTGTCTAGCGATCACTGACAGTTGCACTGCAAGTCTGTCAATGACCACATGCCTTACTCATGTTGCAGTGGATATCAAGGACTCCAAGAATATCCAACAAACGACACGAGTCTTGACAGTAGACAAGATCGGGCAAGACATCAAGATCACTTGATATTTAGTTGAGGAAAAGAACCGTTTTATCTTTATTTAAAACATTCAGTTTTATTAGTTTTAGGTTCATCTAGAACTTTTAGGATTAAACTGTTCTGGTATATGCAAATTTGTGGTTCAACCAGTATATCTACGAATGTTGTGTCGATCGACGCCAACCATTGGCATCGGTTGATGCAACCATACTTAAACCGGTCTTCGATAACCGGTCAAACCGGATCGAATTTACTTAACCGATTCAATCTAATTGAACCGGTTCGGTTTAATGGTCCATGTCGATCGTCACACACTGTGTGTCGATCGACATTACCAAAACAGAACCAATTGGTTAATTAAAATTAACCGAGCGAGATAACCAGTTCAATCCAATTGAACCGATCTATCTAATCGCTTTGCCTGTGTCGACCGACACAGCAGGAATACGGGTACTCGATCTCAGATCGAAACCCTAAAATTATTTGCGGATTTTCGCTTTGTGTCGACCGACACACGCTTTGTGTCGATCGACACTTTGCGACAAACCCTAAAATTTTATTGCGAGTTTTCGCTCTGTGTCGACCGACACACGCTTTGTGTCGATCGACACTCTGCGACAAACCCTAAAATTTTACGTGTTATTTCGCGGCGTGTCGACCGACACACGCTTTGTTTCGATCGACACAGTGCGATTTCAACAGTTCATCGATTTTTTCAACATGCATACAATCCGAGATTTACACAAGAAAAACGATTTAGCAGGCAATTTTAACAATTCAACAACCACAAGTTTCGAATTAATTGCACCAGATTCAATAGCTAAACCCTAACAACGCTCTGATACCACTGTTGGATCCCCTAGGATCTAGGGTTTGATATATTGAATGGAAACCAACCTCGTTCTTACCTTTGAACTGGCAGCGGAATGAGAATGGTGAACGAGATCAGTGGAGCAACGCAGATGCCTTGCCTCTACCAGATACACACGCACGCTCGCTGGAAACGGGATGCTAGTGCCGGATCAACGGGATTCGAATCTCTCTGGTGTGTCTACTGTCTCTGTCAAGAAAAGTGGACGGCTTATTTGTTTAGGTCGAAACTCTCAAGTTTTATTCGACATAAACATGCTTAACGGGCCAGACTTAATTAAGTCCCAACCCAAAAAGCTGTTTCGGAAATTCCGAACTGTGTCGACCGACACACAAGCGGTGTCGATCGACACAACACCATTATATCGATTATAATGTGTATTCAATACACATTAATATGATCATTACCATAATGATCATTCCCATGTCGTAGCTTCCAGTTTGCTTAGGTGTGTGACCCTATAGGATCATATAATACTGGCAGTAAGTATACAACTTACAGATTGCAAGAGGCTTCTAGCAAAACATTGCAACCGCCCAGTATTATACGAATGTCTGATCTCGACACACAACTATCACAGGAGTGAGTACAAGTGTGATTTCAGGACACTATCCCAACACTATCCTCACTTCCGTAGTACAAAGCTTCACAACTTGTACTACCTTCGTGAGTTGTGTCAGTTCGTACTAAACAAAATATCAGGGAAGCATGTTCATTTCTAAGTAATCAAACGTTGACATAACATTTAACAATCTTTACAAAATGATTTGCCATCAATCAAAACAACAATCAAGTCTCAATACAAAAATGGCGCCAAAGCCGAACCGAGAGAAAACCCAAAATCGTCGAATCAAAACTCCACCACAAGCGATCCCGAAACTACACCACGAAACTACACCAAGGACCTCCCGCGTCCGTCGCTGCTAAACCTGAAAAAACACAAAAAAATCTAATGAGCGATCTAAGATCACCCAGCGAGACGGCTCCCCACTACGGCTTCTATTCTATCTAGCGTCTACATCTTCCCGTCCCCAAAAACCCAAAATAAAAAACATCATATCAAACGTCGATCACGCACTACCACGTCGTATCAAACCCACAACACACAAGCACTTGCCAAAAGAAAGAGAAAGCGGTTAAGGAAATCAAAAGCACTGCGGCACATGCTCTCGATTGAAACTCGATCTATCTATCGCGTATTATGAAAACAACACACGCACACCCGGGCCCTTACGATCTCGGTAATCTTCCACGGGTTTACATTGTCACCGACATGGTAACTAACCCACGACTCCTAGATGTTAACACGAAATCTCACGACCTAGAACACTGTTCTCAGTCCATCTATATGCAGTGACTCAGGCTACCCCACGGCAACCTAAGTTTCTATGTGATTCGGCCCTAGGACATGACCCCGTATTCTCTGAACCACACACCTACCGGCGTCACTCAGTAGGTTAACGCCATAACCAGAATCACCACCCGAAGGCACACGATCCGATTAGGAAACTACCTGAGGATCCAATCGGGTCGGAAGTACCGGAACGTATTCAAAAACCTAGACTTGCGGGATCTAACGACCCTAAAGTCCTAGTGCAGAAATGTAAACACACACACTCACTCGGACTCTAGCAATCATACACAAATAATAAACAACAGTAGTCTCAACACAGTGTCCCACAAGGATACACACACACACTAACACATCCACTCAGACTCAGCGTCGTATTGAGTCAGCAGCTACGAACTTAACCGGACCAATAACCGAGTTAAGTGTCCACAAGGACCGCTCGGCCCAACACCGAGACGATCTAACAGACCTGCAAAACAAAGCACAAAGACAACCACACAATAGCACAATAACAACAATCACCACATAAGAAGGCCGATTAGAGTTTCTCAAGTCTCTTAACTCGTTCTCGTCTGCTACTTTGGATTAGCGGATTACTAATCCGTAGACGGCTCATCCTACACTATACAACGTCTTAATTACTCATTCATATGTGTCTTTTAATCACTCCTCGATCTGTCGGTTTAGAGCTAGAAGCTTACTAAACTCCCCGATGTATCATCATTCATTTACTTGATTCACTGCTTACTCTTTAGTCTCTATTAAACCCAATTATGATATCCGTCTCATACTCTATACGTTTATTAGGTTTAATTCCTTCTTAGTTCTCGTATATAGATTCATTCAGTATTGTTCTTCTAGTACATATATGTGTATATACAGCCCTATCATGCAAAGACTATATGTATGCATCAATCCATAACTCTAACAACCTAGCGGCACACAACAGTTTAATCTGTTTAACCCTACGGTCCTAGCATGCATCTCAAAACCCTAACCGGTTTATCATTACTTAGTCAATTCAATTCTCAATCAAAGTCAATTCACATACGGGTATGCAAATACCTAAATCTACGGTATGAATCCCAAGACCTTCGAACTGAAACATGAACCTCCTGAATGCAAGAATACGAACCCCAAAGCTTCCCGAACACCCGTACACAACCCGCAATAGAAACCGGCCGGAGTCAACGCGTTGACCTGCGTTGACCACGGCGTTGAAAGTTGACTTTGACCGTTGATCAATTCTTGAACCGGTTGACCACTCTGAACCAACTGAACCAATGCAATCAAATTAAACCGGTTAGGTTAAACCGGTTTAGGTCAAACCATTGACCGGTTTAACCCAATCGTTGACCGAGGCATAACCAAGCCTAAACCAATCCAATCTTGAACCAAACCATGTTGAACCAACCACTGAAGAACCGGCTGAAGAGAGAGAGGCGGAGGAAGAAGTTCCGGCGACTTATTCCGGCGTTGACCACCGGCGGCGAGGCATTGACCGGCCGGTTCACCACTTTTCCGGCGACTTAGAAGCTGATCCACCCACCAAACTGATCAAAAGGAGTAGATCTGGCCATTGGTAGCTTCACAAGGGCAAGAACCGGTGGAGGATGAGAGAGAAGAAGATCTAGCCGGCGGCACCCCTTTCACGGTGGATCCGGCAAGATTCCGGCGATGGTGACGGTGGTGAATGGCTGGGGTTATAGATGAGAGTGAGAGGAAGCTATTGGTCTTTGTAGAAGGTGATTTGGGTTTATGGTTAAGGAGATATTGCTTTTCTTGTGTTGGAAGTTATCAAGAACACTTTGAATGTTCTTGAGTTCCTATGAAGATGCAAGTGTTTTTCTGGGTTTCTTTGAATGAATCTAGAGAGAAGAGAGAGATGTGGTCGTGGGTGATGTTTAGAGAGAGGTCCAATTCACCAAAAATGAGTTTTTGCATAAGAAGAATGATGGGATGGTTTATTCCCCATGTTCATGAACAATTCTCATGCATTTGCATGCAAGAGATGAGAGTGGCACCATTTCTGAGTGACACCTGTTCATTCAGACCTTATTTTTTACCAAAAACCCTTCCCTAAATCGGCCCATACCATCCCTAAACCGGCTTAACCCGTAGCTTCCGTTTTCTCGGTTTTGCTTCTTCCCTTTTTAGTAAATTCTTCATTGTTTCCATAAATCCCAAAACTTCCAAAAAAACTGATTCTCATTGATTTTAGATGAATTTAGAAAGTTGAATCACCTCGTTTGGAGTTCCGTAGCTCCGGTTATGAATTTCCGAAGTTTTCTCGGTTAATCGGTTTCCATTCCCGACAAGTCGAAAAACCCGTTTCTGCTCTGTTTCATCCAATTCTGGTCTTGTAAATGTTCTTTATGTTGTAAAATGAGAACATTTAGCCCGTCTCGGCTTCCGTCTCCAACTTTGGCAAAATGGGCAAAATTACAATTTTGCCCCTGTTGACTTTTCTTCTGCCCGTCGACAATATTTTTGAATACAGGGTATTACAAAGATGTTTTTAGTTCACCTCACATGTCCTGATTGTCCTAACGTGCCTATAGTCCGAATAAGTGTTGTTTATGACTATAGACATGGATTTGGTGGTAAACGATGGATTTGATAAATACTCTTTTGAGTACCATATAAGGTTTAGTCTCGATTAAAGTTTCTATATTCTATGGTATATACTAATCTTCCAAGAGAAGATTGTTAGTCTCGAATGGAATCCTATATAAGGTGAGCTTGGTGGCCTTTGATCATAATCGTTTGCATCTCCCATTTTTCAAGACGTTTTTTCTATGTTTTTTTAGAGGTTATGGCATTATTTTCCGGATCATTAAAAGTTTAAGCAAATTATCCATTATCATTTCTATTACTTTATTATTATTTTCAATGTAGAATGTATTTTATGATTTTGTTTTTTTATTCTGTAACTTAGGTTATACCAAATAAGGTTTAGTCCCGAATAAAGTTTCAATTTCTTATCATTATCATTGTTCAAATTTTATATTATGCTATTTTTGATTTTGCAGATTTGTTTCAGACCAAGCAAAACAAAAAGAATTGATTTCTTATTATTATCATTGTTCAAGTAATAATAAGATAATAAAAAAACCATTTGCGGTTAAGGCTCAAACATATTAACTAAACCAATGGTTGTCTCTTTTGATCTTTACACCTTTTACTCACAACTTTTAGAAACTATAAAAGTTCTTGTCCTAGACGATTCATATTCTTCTGTTTACCGAAAAAAGAACTTGCTTTCTAGATTTTTTTCCCAAAAACAGCGAGAATCAACCATGTCTCCTCAGATTGTCTGAAGGGTTTCCCAGATCAACAACAATGTCACATCTCTTTTGGATATCAAGGTTTTTCTCTTGCATATATGGATGTGTTCACTTGTTGGAGATCCTAAAATCTCAATGATTTTGGTTGATGAAGAGGTAATCTCTCTTTTCATTTTTCATTTGTTGTTTTTTATACTTGCTTGTTTTATTAAGTGAATCATTTCTTCATTTAGGGAATCAAGATAAAGGCAACTGTTAACGCCTCTGTTTTTGATCAATTCAGGTGGTCAACTTGGTTTGAGGGTCGTTGGTTTAAGCTTAAAAATGCTCAAGTTATTCTTGCACCTTATTATATTTCCTTGACTCCTCACAACTTCAAGCTGGTTTTCACGATAGACACAACATTCTGTTTGACTTATGATAATATTCCGGAAGGTCATAGCATGGTTTGCACATCGATTCCAGATATATTAGATCAGAGAGTTTATGATCCTTACCCTAAAGGTAACTTGAAACAAATATTTGTTTTTGTGCTTAGGATTATAATGATAATGTTATTGGCATGAGTTTTCAAATTGATATTTTCCCACTATATAGATGTCCTTGGCATTGTAACTCACGTTGGAAATCTCAAAAATTATTGGGTAGGACCAAAGTTGCATTTACCATTTGCGACATAAAGTGATTTAATCTTATTCATATATTTTGATGAGTTGTTTTGTTGTTTGTCTCTAATAATAGTTAGCAATTTTTTTTTACTAAACTCCAGAGTATTCAATGTTTATTGCCTGGAAAAGATGGTGAAGAATTAATCAAAAGGTTTTGGAAGGATGCGGATAGACATGTCTTTATAATTCTTAGAAGCTTCTTTATAAGACGAGAATCGGGTAAGCATTGAAATCGGATCTGTAATTAGATGAAAATTATTGTATTTTGTATAAATGTTTAGGTTTAGGATTATTCGTATAGCCTTCTCTCCATTGTATTCAATGTTTATGAAGCTTGTTCTTCGTTGTTGTAACTTAGGTTATACTTGGCTAAAGGAGAAGAAGAGCTTTCAACAATTGTGTATGATCAAACTGAGAATCATGAGTTTGTTCGATTCCTCAACAGGTTGTATTCATAAAATATTTAATTCATTTATTTGTCTTGATTTTATATATGGAGGAGTAATACGTGTATTTCTTTCTTTGTAACTTTCCAAATCCGGCACCTGAGCAATATCCTGAATAAAGTCTTATGTCGCATTTCATCTTCTAAATAATTTATCTGTTTTAGTAGACCTTTTAAAATTTTATCTTTTTGGTTAGAGGATCCCGTGATACTTTTTATGTTTTTCTAAAAAACCTACATCTCGTTAATGTTTTACAACTTTTAAATTCAGTATCAGAATCTCCAACGGAAACAAATAAATTTTGTAAAACTAAATAGCAATTTAACATTTGTTTAATAATGCATTTTTAGAATAATAATAAAGCGGTTCAACCAATCGTAAACACTTCAACCAAATCTTAACAATTTCAAATTATCATATATTATTTTATTAGGCTATCAACTTAATATCTTAAAAATAATAATTGTATAAATTGTTGGATATTGTATTAGTTATATATTTAGTGCAATATATACCTTAAATGTTTTAGAAAAGAAAATATATTCTAAAATAAAATTTATGTTTTAATATGGCAATTTGTCATATAAATTCATAATAAATATAAATTTATTGAATGATGACATAGATGGCCGAAAAATAAATAAAAAGGTTTGAAGTTGGACTTATTTATAACCTTCGTCATACATCGATTTTTATTCATTTCATTAATTCCCTTTCCTAGATCATATCACAATATCTTATTGAGTATTTTTATAGTTTGAGTTTTTAACATATTATATGGCATATACCAATCTTCCAACATAAGATTTCATTTGCTTAGTTCAACCCTAAATTTTAAGATCCCTATAAATAGAGCCTATACCACGTTCAAAGAACACACATAATGAGAGATTTATTTATATTATATCGAAAATAATATGGTTTTAATTTTGTATTGTGGTATTGATGATTTTGAAGGTTTGTTTCATTCCACTCCAAACGAATAGGTATTTATTTCTTATAATTATTCAGGGTTCTAATGTTTATATTCTGCCATTCACGATTTTTCAGATTTGTTTCATACCAAGCATTATGAGAAGGTAATGATTTCTTATCATTAACATGGTTGAAATGAGATATGAATTTGTGTTTCAATGATTAGGCAAACTATGTTGTATATGTTGAATCTCCAAACTACCAACATGTTCCAAAAAATATGTCACTTTCGAAATTCGGAGAATGGAATCTCCTTAATGTAAGTATTAAGAATTTTAAAGAGATTGGGAATATACGTTATTTTCATGTTAATTCTATCATTACGTGCATATGTGCATATTTTATTAGACACCGAAAATGAAGTTAAGTCATGGAGAATATTGATTTCGGCAAACAATCTCCAAGATCGTTTAGGAAATAAGTTTGTGTGGAAGAGAGATATTCGAGAGTGGAAGATCCTTAATGTAAGTAGTTAGATTTGTATTATCTTAACAAAATCTTTATTTTTACGAAATAATTCTAACATTACGTGCTTATATGCATATTTTATTAAATTTGTAGACACTAAAACGAATTTATCTCATGGAGTGTTTTTCTTTCAGTCATATAATATGTCGGATCCTATAAGAGATACAGTTGAGTGAAAGAGGAAAAAACAGGAAGAGAATTAATGCAAGCAGAAAAGAGAAGAATAAGCAGATGAATTTGATATTGTTTTTGTCATTAACAATACTTCCATTGCTTTTTGTTTTTATTAATAAACTTTTGTATTGCATTCTTACGCTAAATAAAAGGGGTAGACCAAGATATGAAGCGCACACATTATGTTATGTTTTGTTTTTGAATTAATATAGATATTTACGGTTATCGATATATGTACTTCTATATAATTTGCATGCGTTAAGCTATGTAAAATTAATGGGAATAAATGATCCTTTGTTGATATGATGTCTCTCTTATCATCATTTAGGAAAATATAATAATGACCGAAATGCTTTACATATAACATATTTATTCAGTGCATATAGCGTTACACTAAGGATATTCAAGGCGGTTTTTTCAAGGCCGTTTGTTTTAAAGAAGTGTATTTAGATTTAAAGATCTCTTGAATTTCCTATATTCACCTAAAAAATCATTTCTCTTCTCTCACAGAAACCAAAACCGTTTTAAAATTTTACGAATCTAACAAAACAAATCGATGGAGCGAATCAATCTTCTTTCAAAGGTTAACCGATCAACAGATGATTGGCATTTTGAAGTTAAAATTCTAAGGGCATATGAGTATTACGTTCATGGTCAAAGCTTCTACCGGAATTATGTTCTCGCTGATGAAATGATAAGTGAAAACAGAAGATTTGTTTCTACACAATATAAATAGTGGATATTTAGTTCACATATCTATATATTTAGATATATATATATATATATATATAAACTAATGTCAATCATTTTTTTATGTAGGGTACAAATATGGAATTGATTATTGCCCAAGACTATGCTACCGACTATAAGGGGTTAGAGGAAGAAGAAGGGAAGTGGATTGACATAAAATGTGTCAAGATTGCCTATGATTTTTCCAAATTTCGGGTAACGAAGTCTGAATACATCCTCTCTATAACACCAGGATCTAGCATCCGAAAAACTGGTGCCATTAATGATATGCATTTTTCGATTTTTTAACTATCAAAGAAGTCCAAGATTACTAAACTCCGACTAATGTTGTTGTTGGTATGGATGTCATATGTTTTTTCGTATATAATACTCCCTCTGTATAAAAATAAATTAAGTTTAAGAGATTTTTTGTCTAAATATAAATCATATGTTCAATTTTCAATGTAAAATTAATTACATGTTTTAGTTTTTTGACCATTTATATTATGCAGATTATTTTATGATTGGTTGATTTTTTTAAAAAAAAACTAGTAATAAATGATATTTTGGTTAAGAAAATATGAAATTTAATGATTTTTTAATTTGTGTGTAACAACCTTAAACTTAGTTTATTTTTATACAGAAGGAGTATTTTTTATAGTTATTTACTATTTTAACATATTCATGATTTTGCAGATGTAATTGGTCTGATGTTTAGTTCTGGACTCATGAATGTAGAATATGATAACCCTGCAGCATCAAAAAGAATATTTCATATCAAAGACTCACGATAATATCAAGTATTATGTTATAAAAAAGTTGTTCTCTGTATAATCTGCAAATAATAGTTTTTAATTTAGTTTGGCTTACATTTTGTAGGGATAACCAGCTAAGATCTATATAGGTACTCACGCCCATGATTTCACAAATCGAATAGCTGCTTCTAAAAGTGAAGATGTTATCTGTGTTTTGAAAATTTGGAAGATAAACCGTTTTAGAGGTAAGTTTTCATTGTTTTTAATGTATCCTATTTATCTTATTATAAGCTTTATATGTCTATTACTAATTATCAGTTTTTATTTATGTGATACTTCGAATGTTGAAGTAGAGACTCAAGATGGATTGTCTGATATTCTAATCAACCCTCCTTTACCTGAAGTTGAGGACATGCAGAATGAATTTGAGCCCATTGAAGCTTTCCTTACAACACAGAGAGATGTCCATGGAAAATAGTTGGGAAAATTGCTAAAAATGCCCCTTAAATTGATTTTAAATAAAAGTGTACCCCTCAAATTGAATCAAATGTAAAACAGATTTTCCTTCCTAGGTAAATTACTGCGAAGCCCTTATGACCAAACAAAAAAAACAGAAACCGCAATTACGATTATAACCTTCGCAAGGTCTGATTAATTAGACTTCTCTAGAGGTCTGATTAATTAGACTATAATAGAAGTCTAAATGACTTTACCAGACTTCTCTTAGAAGTCTAATACAGAATAAATTTGTAAATTTAAATTTTAAAATTATAAAAAAATATTTTGTCAAAATATTTATATACAAAAATTAAAGATATACAATTTAATAGTATATAAATTAAAATTTGGTAAATTGAGTCAAACTAAACAATATGTAAGGTAAAGTAAGTTCTAAACCTCAAAACATGTTTTGTAATGGAACATTTACATACAATTTGCATATAACTTTAGGGTTAGATTCATGGTTTACCAAATTAACATTTAAAAATTAAAATTTGCATATATGTGTTATAATGTTCATATATTTAACAAATTTTATGTTTCCTAGTTGTTTTCTTTAAATATTTTTACTTATAAGTAATAAATATTAGATTTAGGGTTTACCAGACTTCATGGCGAAGTCTGAATTTTGAGGTTTCTCAAACTTCCAAGAGAAGTCTGAGACGAATTTAAGTTAAAAATTTAAATTTAAAAAGTTATAAAAATAATTTGATATACTTTTTGATACATAAATTAAGCATAAGCATTTTTTATGTATATAAATTAAAATTATATAAACTTTGATCAAATTTAAGCATTGAAGATATATTTTGTTCAAAACACCATGTAGTTTGTTCTATGTTTCACATATGAAGTTGAATATCATGTTTTTATTTGTAGGGTTAGATTGAAAGTTTGTGAATTTTCATTCATATTGTTACATTTACATATAGTGGTTAGTTTGTGACTATGTTTAACGAGTTTGATGTTTATTATAAGTTTCTATATAAAATGATGGTATTTAAATACTAATTATTAGATTTAGGATTTCTCAAACTTCTAGATAAATCTGGTTCAAGTATTTAGACTTCCATGAAGTCTTATTTCAGACTGCATATGAAGTCTGAAATTTGAAAGTTTTTAAAAAATTTCACGCGAAAACTTTTTAAAAATGCGGGAAATTTTCCCGCTCACAGAAGTTCCTTCTCAGACTGCATATGAAGTTTGATACAAAATATTTTACAATTTTTAATTATTAAAAATCTGGCGGAAAAATTTCCCTCCAATTTCTCTCCACTTATCTAAACCTAATCTTGTACACATATAACACACACAAAAAAATCTTCACATTCTTCCCTCTCTTACAACCTCTCTTTCTCTCTCTCTTTTGTAAAACCTCTCTCAAATTTCTCATCCAAAAAGGTTCTCAAGCTTATTGTCTCATATGAGTTCTTATGTATGTGATTCATAGTTGATTCTCTTTGAGCTGCGAAATAGGCAAGTGAATCTGTTCTTTTTAGTGTTTTCAAAAGTTTTTTAACTGAAATAATTGAGACTTTTGACATAGACTTTTGATTATACAATTTCATTTTCTCAAACAATCCTTTATTATCTATTTTTTGAGACTTATTCGCTAACTAATGCAAGAGCTATGTGTTTTTACTTTTTCAGGTGCTTGGTTTAAGATTGAGCCAGCTGACTCTCCAAGGAGGCTGAAGTTGGGACTTCTTATGATGCTAATGGCTCATAAATTTTGAGTGTAGTACGAGGAACACGAAGTCTGAGAGTCTAATACCAGATTACAACCGAAGTCTGAGAGTTTCTCAGACTTCCAGGTAAGTCTCGTTCAAGTATTTAAACTGCGTATGAAGTCTGAAATTTGCAAGTCCTTAAAATTTCACGCGGAAACTTTTTAAAAAGGCGGGAAATTTTCCCGCTCACAGAAGTTGCTTCTCAGACTGCATATGAAGTCTGATACCAGATATTTTACAATTTTTAATTATTAAAAATCTGGTGGGAAAATTTTTCTCCAATTTATCTCCATTTATCTAAACCTAATCTTGTAAACACATATAACAGCAAAAAAAAACTTCACATTTCAATCTCTTACAACCTCTCTTTCTCTCTCTTTTGTAAAACCTCTTTCAAATGTCTCAACCAAAAAGGTTCTAAAAGGTATTCTCTTGGAGATTTGTTTGCTAACTAATGCAAGAGCTCTGTGTTCAAGCTTTTTCAGGTGCTTGGTTTAAGGTTGAGCCAGCTGACTCTCCAAAGAGGCTGGAGTTGAGACTTCTTATGCTGCTAATGGCTCATAAAATTTCACTGTAGTACGAGGAACACGAAGTCTGAGAGTCTAATATCAGACTACCAGGTAAGTCTGGTTCAAGTATTTAGGCTTATCGAAGTCTTATTTCAGACTGCGTATGAAGTCTGATACCATGCAACAACCAAACAAAAAAATATCTCTTTTTGTGAACAAAACCCTTACATGGGTTAATTTGGTTTCTTACATCTTTCTCTTAATTAACAGAACTTTTGATTGATAAATCTTTATGCAAACTAATACATATGTTGATTTAGTGTAGATGTTGAAGGTGCTTTGGACAAAACAAGAAAACATAAGAAGAGCAATAATGAATGTCTATGGTGGGACTGACATTGTACACATGGTGTGTATGGCGATACAAGGAACACAAAGCAATCAAAATTCTAGTATACTATGCTTGTATTGTATTAGATTATTGGATGATCAAACCAAAGAAAAGAAGTTCTCCTTGTATACTATGCTTGTAGAAAAATATAAAGTTGTATAAATTTACTTTTGACTACTCAAATCAACAAGGAATTTTGCTTATTGAAAGTATACAATATCAGAAAATGGGTCACTTTAACTTTGGAAGAAAACATTACTCTTTAGAATACATACACCAACATATGACAAACTAAAATAACCTTAAGTGGTGTTGAATATGTCGTCAGACATCAACTGCTGTTTGATTCTTATGAGCTAAAAGTTTATAAAATTAACAAGTTCAAATGTCAAGTTCGTTCTCTCATCATCACATTAGCGATCTTATTGAAAAAAATCAGCTTGTAAACGCTCGGCATGTGGTTGTGTAGCTCATCCTAATCCCAAATTTGCTTCTTCACTGATACTTTGATATGCTTTGGTGTAATCATTTCAATTATATCAAAGCATTCAATAAACAACCAACATATATAATGTGGAGTATGACGTTTACGCATAGACATCCGTTCCACCAGCTCGGTTTTCTTGTATTATTTGTATAAACAAACATGTATAAACCACATTAGAGGTCTTTTGGGAAAAGCCAAACTTCTTTCAAAGTCTTATGCTATTAGTTACATTGTCAATATTATTCAAAAAATAATTTAAAAATAATTACCATATATAAGAATGTAAAACTCATGCAGAAGAAACATATAAAACTAACATACATTTATAAAAATTAAAATCAACAAAATTAATCACAAATATAGAATAAAATGCATTTTTAAAGTTTTTAACATTTAAGACGGCTATAGTTGTCTGATAAAAGTGAAACCAGACCTCTATGGCAGTCTGGAAAAAGGGGTATTTTTGCAATTGAAATTGAAATGTCAGACAGCGGATGCAGTCTGAAATCCATCAGACAGCGTACGCTGTCTGCTTTGGAAATTTTGTCAGACAGCTTATGAAGTCTGAGAAAAAAGGGTAGTTTTGCAATTGAATTTGAATTGCCAGACTTCTCCGAGAAGTCTGATAATTTTCAGACTTCTAGGAGAAGTCTGACGAGAAGTAGAGGGTAGTTTTGCAATTGATTTTGAAATGTCAGACTTCTCTAAGAAGTCTGATAATTTTCAGACTTCTTATGGTGTCTGACAAGAATTTCAGACAGCAAGGGAAGTCTGATAAAAAAAACATCACATTTTCGGTTTTTATCCAGCGTTGACCAAAATTCGATTTTTCAGATGTCTATAGCCGTCTGACAAGAGTTTGAAATTTCAGATGTCTATAGCCGTCAGATGTTATTTTTACTTATTTTCAGACAGATTTAGAAGTCTGACAATTTTTTCGCTTATTCTGGTCAATATCTGAAAATTTGGGTCAATTGCAGTTTTTACCCCTCCTTTTTGTCAGACATCGGATTCCGTCTGACAAAAAGTCAAGAAACGGTCAACTTCTTGCCAGACTACATCAGAAGTCTGACTGAAAATCAAATTTGAATCAATTGCAAAACTACCCTTTTCTTATTTAGACTTCTTGGTGAAGTCTGATAAATTTTTTTTTGTTTCCAAAGGAATTTCTCAGACTTCAATGGAAGTCTGTCAATTGAAAGTCAATTGCAAAACTACCCTTTCGTTGACCATAATTTTTCATCAGACTTCATGGGAAGTCTGAAATCGCGAAACAGATCTGAAAACCGGAGAATCTTGTGAAAATCACATAAATCTGGTTTTGAGCTCATTTTTACCTTCCCCAAATGCTCAAAACTTTTAGTTACACCAATACCTAACAAACCCCAACCATTTTTATGCAAGAATGACCAAAATCGCAATAGATCCAAATTTTAAAATTTTGTAAAACGTGAATAAAAGAGTTTTTTGGATGAAATTGGAGAGAAAATAGGAGAATATAAGGTTGTGAACTCTAATATGGAGTTTTGATGGGTCGAAATTGGTTGTGTGAGGCATTAGGAACTCAAAATTGGTTGTTAATGGTGTTTGGGTGAATTGAAGAAGATGACATTTTAGTAATTAAGTTAGATCTAAAAGGTTTTTTTGGTCTTTTGGTAAAAATATCAGACTTCATATGAAGTCTGACGATGGCATTATCGTGAAAACACAGATTATTAGGGGGATATATTAGCGAAGGAGAGGAAGGAGAAGGGGAAGGGTAGTTTCAGGGTTGACTTCAATTTCAGGGGCATTTTTGCAATCACCCCAAAATAGTTACCAAATCGTATTTGTATAATTTCTTTTTAAAATAATTTGGCATAAAGGGTCATTTCGTTTATGATGTTTATAAACTTTAATATATTTTATTATTCCTTTTAGTTACATGTATGTTTTCTTTGAAGTCTAACCTAATGTTTTTTAGAGTTATGTCGACTTTAAAGTATTGTTTATGAAAAAATCATTAACAAAGTTCACTATTAGTATCTTAAAGATTATTTACCTTCACTACAAATAACAATTAAAGTTTCATGTTTGGAAAAAAATAATTAGCATGAAATGTATGGAAACTAAAAAATGAAAAATGATATGACAAGTAAAAAATCTAAGATATTTTACGCATCTAAATTAATATTTTAATAAAAAATATAAAAAAGTCAAACTTTACATTTTTGGTAAATATAAGATTTTTCAGAAAGCAACACATATTATAATAAATAACTTTTCCATCTGTTTAAAACATAAAATATTAAAGTTTAGTTTTTTGGTTATTCAAGATTTCCAAGACATTGCTTTTTCTGTATTTTGTCTTTTTAATTTATGATATTAAAATAAAGTAAACTCTTGCATATAAATGTGACAAACAATTATAGGGATCAAAAATATAAATAATTATATTTTCATGTATGAGTCTCTCTTTCTATGATCTTTAGTAGAACTTTTTGATTCCCAACTTTCTCTATAATTTATTATCACTTATTTGAAAACATAGGTCATCATGACCCCTATTATTAGCTGCCACCTCTTAAAACACAAAAATAAATATGAATTTTACATTGAAAGATAGTACAATGTATTGTCAATTTTTGTAATCTATACAATATTGGTGATTTGAAAACTCATATATTCTACAATCCCTTAGATAAAATCATAAAGTGTTTTAAATATGTAATATTTGTATATTAGGAATTAAAACGGTTGCTCCGCTATTAATGATTTACAAACTAATGTGAAATTTATTAGTCATAACAACCAAACTTAACATTTTCCCTTCCTTTTATAGGGAAAATTACTTATCTAGTATGAAAAAGTATAGTTATTATTAAAGTATGATTAATCTTCTGGTCTTGTTTCTCAAGATTTTATTGCCTAAAGTACCCCTATCATCATTTGGAAGGAAAAAAAAATACAAAAATGCCATTAATTTTTTTTCCATGTCAGCGAAAAAAATTAAATATTTGCGAAAATGCCACCTTCCCTGCGAAATTAAATCCGCAGTCACGTGTTGCAGATTTTTGTGGTTGCGGATTTGTTTGTGTAATTACGGAAATGATGTTACGGATTTTAATGCACGTGTCGCAGATTTGTTTTTTTGATACGGATTTAAAATAAATCCGCGACAAAGGAAATGTATTTTTTTAATTACTAAAGTAGTACGTAGTGTAACAGATTTGTTCCATGTGTTGCAGTTTTTTTTTATACTTGCGGATTTGTTCGTTTTTGAAAAATTGAGTTCGAAGATTTTTTCGCTAGTGTTGAAGATTTTATTGGGTTTTTGCAGCTTTTTAAAGATTTTGCGGATTGTTTACGCAGATTTTATTCCCAGTGTTACAGATTTTTTTGTATGTGTTGCAGATTTGAAAAACTCTGTAACACAGGCAAACGGCTTAAAAAATTACAAAACTAGTATTCTAGTATTACAGATTTAGTTCATGTATTGCAGATTTAATTTTAGTGTGTAAAGATTGTTTTAAATTGATGATGTGGCATTTTTACTCATCTTTTTTTCTTGCGGATTTGTTATTCTATTTCTCTAAATAGTTTTACAAATTAATTTATAATTGAAAATATAATTTATCTTGAAAATAATGACTTTTAAAATTTAAAATATTATATTGTATGAATCTATATAGGAAAAAAACATTTATTTTAGGTTGTAATATTTTAATATAGTTTTTTATATAAAAAAAAAATTAATTTAGTTTTTAAGCATAATATGTTTACAAAATAAATTTATAAGTCACAAATTTATTTGATGTGTTAAATAAATTTGTAGTATTAAGTAAATATAAACTTAATATCTTTGAAATTTTGAAATATATTCAAATATGATTTTATTTATTTTTAAATTGAATATTATTTTAAAAACCTTTCCTTTTACGAACCACCAATTATTTTTGGTAAGTCCATATACTAATTCCATTTTTTCTTGCTAGTTTATTTCCTTAAATAGTTTTACAAATTAATTTAAAATTGAAAATATAATTTATCTTGTAAATAATAACTTTTTAAAATATTATATTGTATGAATCTATGTAGGGAAAAAATAATCATTATATGAACGCAAATATATTAATGTTTAACACCAATTTTAAATTAAAATAACTTATTCGTATACTAAAAATGATTTCTGAAAATTTGAAAATATAATAATGTTAGAAAATAAGTTGGTTAATAGTTTTCAAAATTTAATGTTTAATATATTTTTCTCGAAAAACATATATTATTTCCGTATGATAATACTACATTGTTTATTTTTGAAACATTCAATGTTTAAATCCCAAAAATTTATAAATTAATTATTTCAGTAATTGTTATGAATTAATAATAAATTTCTGCAAAAACCAAAATAAGTCTATTTGTTTCTATTATACTTTTAATAATTAACCCGGTTTTTAAAAAAAAAAATATTTTATGAAATCATTATTTCCTTTTCTAAAAACATTGTTTTTTTTAATATAAAGTTATATATTTTTTGTTTTTAAAGATTTTTTAAGGTAAATGTATTAAAAATGGTAAGTGCTTAATTGGGTATTTAGGTCATTTTCCACCTCTTAAACACTAAGTTAGTAAACTTAGGGTTATGAATACTAAGTTAGTAATTAGTCTAAAGATTCATACTACTTAGAGTAAATTTCACTCCTTTTATATGTATAGATGCCTTTTATTCCTTTTGGACTAATTCCAAATCATCTCTCTCTTTAAACATCTAGCATATTCCGCAAATCTTTTAAAAAAAAGTTTTTTCATTGTTATCGCAAGTTGATAATACATCAACCAACTGGAGAGTTCGCAAGATGGTTCACAAATTCTTCTCTCCATGTCGAAACATGCCATGTGATCTTATGTGATGAACTAGTAAGATTTTGTATTATAATTTCAGTCTCTTTGTTGTTTTAAAAATAATAACAAAAAAGTAACGAGCATAACTTTTCAAATGTAGAGTTTTCAAATCCAATCAGACATCCCATGTAGATTGTTTGGAACTCTAACCTTGTGCCATCTTCAAGATTTCGAAGTGATTCAATGTACAGTAAAAGTGATATTAGAAGCACTATCAGTAAGGATAAGATCTCCATGAGCAAGAACACACTCATTACAAAGTGCGAAAAAATAAGTCCGGAACCATTTTATAATTTTGTTGGCATGTGGAGTATTAGGGATTTCTTACATTTTCCATCATACACCATTGGTAATTGGATTTCATATGGATGTTCAAATTTCGTATATTATTTAAACCATTTTCGCGTCTAAAATTGTAATCTTTTTGGTTTCATTGTTTCTTTTTAGATTTAATTGGAGTAATCTGCCATGTTGGGGAAATGCAAAGTACATGGCATGGCCGAAACAAGTATGACAAAACAATTGACTTTCATATCAGAGAGAAAGATTAGGTTTCAAATGTTTCCTGATAGTTTGTTTTATTATACGTATTTATATAATTATTCCTATTGAAATACTTATATTACAATCATAATTTTCTATAGTGGAACATCAATAAAATGCATAGCTCGAGGAAAATTGGTAGTCCAGTTTTATGAATACTGGTATTCAATTGGTGACTATGAAACTGTTTCCGTTCTGAAGTTTTGGCGTATAAACTATAGTGAGGCTATGTAAAGCTTGTTGTTCAGTAAATTTTAAATTTTAGTTCTAATTTTTTATTTATAGATTTGCAATGTACTAAATTTACTAATTTTAATTATTGTTTATGAATTTAGGTGTTCCATATGTCCACGATTCTGGGGCGATTTCACAACTTCAATTTGATCCATATATTGAAGATGTGAAAGATTATAAGCAGTGGTATATTAGCAAAACAATTATGTTATTTTTTTATTTAACGGTTACAATTTACCAAATTCTGAAATATTTGTTTTGGTTGTAGGGCTCCCTTCACCAGAGCCACTAGATCAAATTTTAGACTATGAATATCTCTTCTGATTTACTTCGTTCCTAGACTGCCATATCTATTTATAAATGTTAGAACTTATAACTTAGAAGCAGATATAAGTTTTTTGTTTACGCATGTTTCATGGGTTGTTACTCTTTTTTTAATTGTTACTTATTTATTTATTATAATTATTCTCTTTGATATGTATAGATATCTTATAAAAACAATAAACCACCAAGCAAAAAATGTGGATTACAATACTATTTATTAGATGAAATAACTAAATTAATTATTTTTATCATCTACGACTACCTAATTATATTTTGGAAATAGATAATGTGGATTAGTTTCTATAACAATATATGATCACAAGAACTAAATACAATTTACGAAGACTACACAATATATAATAAATCTACGAACCATGGACAGTTAACATAAAAATATTACAAAAGGAAAACTCTAACTATTACCCACACGCATACTATATTCGAAGTCTTCTTCCTATCATAGTTGCCATACAAATCTATCGTCGTTACTGTGTGAATAGGTGTTTTCTAATGAAGTTGGTATTTTCTATATTCTTACTTTTTGCTTTTTTGTTACCAAGTTATTTAGTTCTAGGTGAAAGACAAACATTGATATTTACTGATTGTTGTGCTCATATATTTATGGTATGGTTTATCGAACTTAGTTGTAAAGATTTTGATGATGTGACTTATTAAATGTTTTTCTAACGCCATATGAATGTAATATTTTTTGTTACAGTCATTTTTTTTTTTTACTTTCTATACATCGATTAGCAATGAAGCGTAAGAAGCCATTACTGTTTGGCTTAGATAAAAAAATATATTGCTCCTCCATCCCCATTACGAAAACTTAAGTTTATTAAATTGTGAATATTTATAAGTATAAATTCGGTTTTTTATATGAGAACCTCTAAATATTGTTTAATCTACTATATTATTTAGCTGAAAGGAAAATAAAACAAACTAATAAACAAATTGGAAGTCATTTAAGTAGTTGTGTGACTATTTCACAAAATAGGGTTCCATTCATGAATGTTACAAACACTCCTCCACCACCTCCATTACGGAAAAGTAAGTTAAGTACATTATTGTTCTTTATGATTTATATGTATACATATTTTACTTTGTCATATTATTCTTTACTTTTAGGTGGAAGGCCAATCCAAAAAACTCTATTCATGGATGTTACAAATGTACTGAGTCTTCGGATCTCTAGGATGAGCGTTATAAAACAAAAGCGACTTGGTAATGTTTTCTCTCATGATTCAGGTTCGTTTAGATATTTATAAATGATTAATTTTCATACATTATATATTTTATCTTATGCTTACAAAAAATGTATACATTTAATTTTTTACTTTATTATCTACAGATTCAATCACAATACATAATACAAGGGTACATTCTACACAAAGTTTTGTAAATACTCGAACTTCAACGAATCCCGTCCGGAAAACACGAAAAAACCCCGCAAAAAGGAGGTTTGTTAGCTTTTATAAAATTTGTTGTTTAAATCTAGATTATTTCAAATATATGTAGAACTATATTAGTTTCAACATTAAATAGTAAAATATATTGTTTTATTAAAATTCTATACGATTTATTGTTATAATCGATGTTAATTTTATAAAACTCAATGTTGGAGCTAATTTTCTAAAAATACCCTGATTTCCTCTGCACAAGAAGATGATTTCGTTGCATTTGTAGCAATGGATTCAGAACACAAAGGAGAATCAGAAAATGAAGGTAATAATTATGAAAATATCGACTTAGTTTACAAGCTGTTCAATTAATTTTTTAATTAATTATGTCTACTCTTTATATGTATAGATTTGGACGATCAATTTGATGCCAGTACCACGATTTCCGTTCATGATTACAATGTTGAAAGTAATCACACATCATATCATATCCTACAAGAAAGTAAAATGAGTGCAATTAATAAAAAGACTTTAGAAAGGTTTAATAAGACGCATTTGGCATCTAGGAGCGTTAAGCCTGGAATTGTGTAAAATGGTACTCCCTCTGTATTTGATAGATTGATGTTTTAAATTTTTCACATATATTAAGAAACAATAAATATTTGCTTTTAGTGTTTACTTTTTACTTTATTTTGTTTTTCCAATAAACAATCCACCACTCATCTTTTTATATGTTAATTTATATTTAAAGTTTTAAACATAATGCATTAATTAAAGTCTAAAACATCAATCTTTCAAAAACAAATCAAAAATCTAAAACATCAATCTTTCAAATACGGAGGGAGTATTATTTTAGTTGATTTAAGTTATTTATTGAAAATTATTTCATCCATTGATTTGAGTATAGCTTGACTAAGTTTTGAAAATATATGACATTAGGATACAAGAACCATGGAGATCCTTCATACATGTGTACCCATGGTGGTGCTTATATGTGGTTGATGAGCGTATAAATAAAAGAGGGTCGAAAGCGCGACTGGTTTTCTCAATGTGTTGTAAACAAGGAAAAGTTAAGATTCCTCTTCTTGAAACACCTCCGTCTACATTGCTTGCTTTGTTGTCTAATGGTGATGATGATAGCAAGAACTTTTGGAAGATTATTAGAGCTTATAATATGATGTTTTCATTCACGTCGCTTGGCGGAAAGTGAACCACAAATTAAATAATGGGAAAGGACCTTATATGTTTCAGCTACAAAGTGAAAACTACCATAACATACGAGAAATGTTACCAGATCCTGATCAAGATCCATGTTTTTTGCAACTCAATATTCACGATTGCCATAATGAGACCAATAATATAGAGGCTTACTGGTAACATATTCACTTATTTTTACATGTATGTTTTTATTGTGTTTTTATGTATACATGTTGTTTAATTTTCAGGAGGATTGGGCCAGTTGAAAAAATTAGACCAAAAATATTAGATTTGATCAAGAAAATGTAGGATAAACATAATCTTCACGTTGGTGCTTTTATATCAGCAAGAGGTCGAATGGACTTGACAAAAGTTATGGAAAGTATAAAACTTAGAATTCCAAGAAGAAGAGATAGAGATGGAGGACCCATAATCTACCAACGAAAAATGAGGTGGTTGGATTAATACCAAGAGATTGTCAAATGGACATGGAACATCGCGATGTTATTATTCAAAGTAAATCAGGAAAATTACAGCGAATAGGTGAATTGCATCCTGCATATTTGCCTTTGCAATATTTTTTGATATTTCCGTACAGTGAAGATGATTTCATGTTAGTAATTTTCCTCAATGGTTGTATGATTGTCATTGTAAATGGTTACCTTTAGTACTTTAATGGTTAAAAATAATTTCAGGCTAGGCATAGACATTGGCTTTGTTGAAAACAACAAAAGGACGAGAACAAAGATCACCATGCGAATTTTTTTGCATTTCGAATTTTAAAAAGGCCTAATGAATCTTCTACTTTTGTTATGTCTGGAAAATTATTTCCGCAGTTTTTGGTTGATGTTTACACGACGATTGAGACAAATCGATTGGGTTATTTACGGAAAAATCAGGAAAAAAACTTTGATGTGAAAATTACGATAAATTAAAAGAACCTTCCCCGAAAAGAGATGTGGATTTGTCTAACCAAGGAACAAAAATAAATTTGCCATCTTCATTTTTTGGTGGTCTAAGGTATATGATGCAAAATTATCTTGATGCAATGGCTACATGCAAGTATTTTGGTTTTCCAGATCTTTTCATAATGATTACATGCAACCCAAAGTGGACTGAAATTACAAGATTCCTTGAGAAGAATGGTTTAAAAGCAGAAGATAGACCTGAAGTATGTTGCAGAGTATTCAAATTGAAACTCGACAGTTTAGTTGAAGATTTGGCAAAGAATAAGACGTTTGGGAACGTTAATCCAGGTAAAAAACCTTATTTCAATATGGATTTGTTAATATTATTTATGTTAGTATATTTATATTTTAAAAACATAATTTAAAACTATTTCAAATTGTTAATCTGGTCTATTTATATATATATATATATATATATATATATATGCAGCTATGTACACAATAGAGTGGCAAAAGAGAGGTCTTCCACATGCTCATCTGATTATTATTTTTAACATCCCGATTCTAAGCTACCAACGGGTGATGATAAAGATAAGTTCATCAGTGCTGAAATTCCTGATATAGAGGATGGTCCTCATTTGTATGAGGTTGTTGTGGATATGATGATGCATAGTCCATGTTGTCCTCACAATAAAGATAGTTCATGCATGAAAGATGGAAAGTGTACAAAGTTCTTTCCAAAACCTTTTAGTGATACAACTTATGTTGATGTAGCGGAGTTTCCTATTTACAGACGTAGAGAGGATATTACGAGGTTTGTAACAAAAAGAGGGTTTAATTTTGAAAATTCATATGTACCTTATAACAGGACTCTATCCAAACATTATCGAGCTCATATCAACGTTGAATGGTATTGCCAAACCCATGCTGTCAAATACCTCTTCAAATATATTCATAAGGGTCCTGATTATGTAAGAGCATCTTTAGGAAACAAAGCTGCAAATGGTTGTGATAAAGGTGATGGTAACGTTGCTGATAAGGATCAAGTCAAAGATGAAATTAAAGAGTATACCAGCAGTAGATATGTGAACCATATAAAATTATTGTTATTTGTTTATTAATATGCTTATGTCATATATTCCGAATCTTATACATAATTTCGTTTGAAAATAATTTCATATTATCCAGGTATATATCTTCCTACGAGGCTACATGGAGAATTCTTACGTTCAATACTAATTTCCGAACTACAGCAGTAGAGAAACTGTCGTTTCATCTCGAAGGTGAACATCCATTGCTCTACGAGAAAGATGACGATGTGGATGACATTTTAAATCGACCATCGATTGGTAAATCTAAGTTTCTGGCTTTCATGGACTATTACAAAAAGAATCCCATTGCGAAGAATATAACTTACGCAGATTTTCCAACCAAAAATGTTTGGCTTCTAAAGACTAGAGAATGGAAGTTTGACAAAAAGGTTTTGCAATTGGAAGGCTAACCTACGTCCCTTGAATAAAAGAAGATGCATATTTTTTTAGGGTTTTTCTTAACATACAACTAGGCCCATCATGTTATGATGATATCAAGAAGGTTAATGGTGTTCTTTATCTTGAGTACAAATTAGTTTGCGAAATGTTGGTTCTGCTTGATGATGATATTGTATATGTTGAATCTATAAAAGAAGCAGCTCAATAGGGGTAGCGGTACGTATGTGCCGGAATCGTTTGTTCTGATGCTTCTAACTAACACTGTTCAAAATCCATTAGAAATCTGGAATAAAACATGGGAATACTTATCAGACGACATATTAATCAATTAAAGAGCCATAAAAAAAAGATCCGTGTAAGTAATACATATTAAGAAGCATTGTCAAAAATATTTTTGTTTATATAACTTTAATTAATGTCTTATACTTTTATTTTCGTATATTGAAGATTATACCATGAACGAACAGCAAATCAAAAATCATGCATTAGTGGAAATAGAAATGCTTATGCGTAGAAGTGGGAGTTCACTATCTAAAATTAAGGATATGCCAAAACCCGATATGAGCGCAGTGGCTCAGGATAACAACATGTTGATAACAGAAGAGTTATCATACGATTGTGATGAGCTGAAATCTGACTTAGATAGAGATCTGCTCAAACTTACAGAAGAAAAAGAGGTGTTTATAACGAGATTATGACCGCAATTGACAATGGAACTGGTGGTATGTTTTTCGTTTATGGATTTGGTGGAACAGGGAAAACTTTTATGTGGAGTGTTTTTGGAGCGTCTATTCGATCTAAGGGTCAAATATTATTAAAAGTTGAATCTAGTGGTATTGCTGCTTTGTTACTAAAAGGTGGTAGAACTGCTCATTCTAGATTCAGGATCCCTATTAAAGTAAATGAAGGGACGATGTGTTTTGCGAAGCACCAATGATGAGTAAACACTATTTTGAGACTCTTGATCGGAGCATGCGAGATATTTTGGGACAAGATGTTCCATTTGGAGGTAAGCCTATTGTTTTTGGTGGTGATTTTAGACATATTTTACCAGTAATAACCGATGGTGGAAGAGAGCAGACTGTTATAGATGCTCTGGATTCGTCAGTACTGTGGAACAAATGCGAAGTTAAGAAGCTCGCCAAAAGCATGCAACTTCTCGCTGATGGTCTGAGTATTGATCAAGCTCGTTCTCTAAGGGAATCCTCCAACCGAATTTTGGATATAGGAGACGGAAAGATCAACGGTGGAGATGATGAAGATTTTGAGATAGATATTCCAGAAGATTTTCTCATATCTGATTCAGCATAACCTATCAAAGCAATTGTTAAAGAAGTATATGGAGATTCTTATGGGGTTGAGTCTGGCCCAAAGTTTTTTCAAGGAAGAACAATTTTGAGTCCAACCAACCAAGATGTTGATAATGTGAATGACTATATGCTTGAATCATTACAATGTATTCTGTTTATTTTTATATATGATAATGTTTAATCCATTAATATATATTTATCTTTTGAAATGTTATTATTGTAATATATGGACATTGATTTTACCAAAAAAATGGACATTGAAAGTTATGTTTGTTTGATAACGGGTGCAGAAAAATCTTACCTCAGTTTTGACACCATTGATACTTCCGATAAAGGGAAAATGATGATATGGTATACTCCCAGGAATTTGTGAACATCATCAAGCTATCTGGACTGTCGAACCATAATTTAAATTAAAGGTTGGTGCTCCTATTATGTTACTTAGGAACATTGATCACAGGATTGGTTTATGCAATGGCACTAGGTTACAAGTTACTCAGTTGGGCAATCAACTTATGGAGGCTATAATAATAACTGGATCTAGGGTTGGTCGTAAAGTTTCTCTCCATAAGATGTTTGGCATACCGTCTGAGGCTAGATTTCCTTTCAGAATGCGGTGTAGGAATTTTCCCGTGGCTCTTGCCTTTGCAATGATTATAAACAAAAATCAAGGACAAACACTAGAGAAAGTTGATTTGTATCTTCCAAGACATGTTTTCACTCATGGCCAGCTGTATATTACCGTTTCAAGAGTAATTTCCAGAACCGGTCTAAAGATATTGATCACAGAACCGGTCTCATGATAAAAGAATGTTGTTTTCACAGAAATGTTCAATAACCTTAAGTAGATTTTTATTAGATTGGAGACTAATGTTTTATTCGTATATACATTTGAGAAAATAATTATGAGTTGTTTCATTTTAAGGAAATTGTTTTGCTGGTTTGTTATAGGATTTTATTCATTTCGAATGTGCATAAAATTCAGATGTGTATATAATTATGTAAACTATGCATCCAAATGTATTTATATCTGGATGTGCATATAAAACGATGAATTAACCCTATATCACGTTTTGTTCTGACACTATGCGAAAATTACACCTAAGTTAACTAACAACAGAATAATGTCCGCACATGCGTGCGGATCGATCACCTAGTCACAAATTAAAATCGGAGTAATTGAGAGAAATTGAAAGAGATGAGAGACTTAGGGTTTAGCCATGAAGCCACTGATGTAGTTGAACGGAGAAGGAAGCTTTTAGTGGTGAATGTAAAAGGCGAAGCAAAAAACGATTTGGAAGCCATGCGAGTGGAAATGGTGGGATGGAGAGGTCTTGTGGTGGCGATGGAAGTGGAGATGCTTTAATCGGTATATGTGGGGAAAGGAACATAGAAAATACGATGATGAAAAGAGGAGTGGAGAGAAGTAGCGGTGGTGGAAGGTGGAGAAGAGATGCTTTAAAAACTAAATTATTATTTATACGGAAAGTGTTTTTTTTTAACAGGGCTTTCATATTAGATAATAAAAGTTGGATTATAAACATTTGCTAGAAAAAAAAATAGGAAGAAAGTACACCACATACAAGGGTGGTGTAAGAAGAAAACAAAGGAAAGGAAGATAATAAATGGGGATAGGACTCAAGTAGACCAGAAAGAAACTAAGTCATCACCCCATTTATTCCCACAGTTACGCAAAGCAGTGGACTTATCTCCGAAAACTTTCTGAATTTTTCGAATAATAACAGATGGACTAGAAGATAAACCGTCATGAAAACACCTATTCCGCTCCTGCCACAGCTCGTAGATGCAGCCATTCCAAACCTGAAGCGTAACAAGAGTTAAGATATCACTTTTCAGAACGGTACACAGCCACTGCAGAACCAAGTTCCAGCTAGCAGAATTCAATTGAATCCGAAGACAAGAGGTGAAAAAGCTCTAGACTTCGGAAGAGTAGCAGCAGTCGACGAAACGATGGTCCCTAGATTCGGGGAATAGACCGCAAAGCATGCAAGTAGTCTCCACATCCGCACCACATGAAGCGATCCTGTCAAGGGTAGGATTGTGGTTGATGATAAAGAGCCAAGAGTTGACTAACTGCTTCAGAATAACGACGGGATTCCAAACAATATGTTTCCACGGGACAATAGGCCTAGTTGGTCTGATCGCATTCCAAATTGATTTAGTGTGGAATCAAGAGACCTTAATGTATGCAACAGACCAAATGGGACAATCATTGTTATCCGAGAGGTTGATGGACGAAATTTCCGTCAACATTAAAAGTTGATTGTCCAATTTAGCCGGAGGCAAACCCAGTGGTAATTATTTACACAATCACTAACCAGAGCAGAGATAGGGATGCATGTAACAGACGGACCACGAGAGCCAATAAAGTGGATGAGAGGACCAAGCTTAGTTCATGGATCACACCAGAAAATGTTGAGTCACCTCTGCCCACAAATATGCGCAGGAAGGAGAGAGCTTTGAACCGCATTTTGAGCATCCGCCGGAACATCTAGGAAATATCATAGTTATCTTGCTTCAAACACCAAAAAGAGCCAACAGAGAAATATTTGTTTCTACACCAGGCCACCCAAATCGATCCAGCATTAAAGTAAAGCTGCCAAATCAACTTCAGCCCATAGATCTCATTCCAAGAGTGAATACTACAAAGGCCTAGACCCCCTTCCGACTTGGGGTAACACAAGTTTTCCCAAGCCACTTTAGCTCCAGCATGTTTATCAAAACAACCATGCCAAAGATAAGACGCGATTAAACTATTAATAATTCTGATAACCTTTTTAGGCAGTAGGAAAGCTGAAGTCCAGAATCCAACAATACCCGAGATAACAGTAGAAACCAGCGTTAAACGGCCAACCAGGCTTAGATGGAAATGGAGCCAGCCATTTAGCTTCCTTCGTATCTGAGCTAGTAACGATCATAGTCTTTAACACTTAATCGTCGAGTACAAAGCGGTAAGCTGATGTAGCCCCTGAGCAGAAGCTTGGTTGATGGATTGATGGAGATCTAACCACTGGCTTAAGAGCTCTCTTGGTTGGATCGAGTTGGATGGATTGTGAAACGAGATGGAATTGTTCCTGCTGGCTTAAGAGCTCTCTCAGAAGAAATCAATGGATGGAATGGATTGAGGTCGCCACAAGATCTTATGAGTCTGAATCTTGATAAGACAGAAGCCTTCTCTAATTGTTTGAATCACACAAAACAAGAGAGAAAACAAGGTTGCGGTTTCTTTGCTTGAAAAAAACATTCGGTGTACTTTATTGATCTAGGGTAATTGATATACGGCTGTGAGAGGGGACTTTATAAACAGTCCAAACAGCTATGCCCTTCTAGGGGACTTGAAGCAAATAAAACACAAAAGGAAAATACTAACTCGATTTGGACCTAATGAAATAAAGACTACAACGGCTACTTTTATAATTGAAACTACTAAGGGAAACAAAGATTTAATTCTGCAAAACAAAGATTTAATTCTGCAAAACAAAGAAACAACGGTCATATAATGTGTATAAATGAAACTCATACCTAAGCTTATGTTTGGTATGTTCTTGGCCGTTGATCAGAAGCCTTCTTCAATCGTAGCATTTTGGCCTTGGCATATTGAGCTAGTGTCGATGCTACTTCATGAGCTAGTGTCGATGCTACTTCCTGAGCTAGTTGTGATGCTACGTATGGTTAGCCCTTTTTGAGCTGAGTTGAATAGTGTTGGGTTGTCCATCCTGATAATGACTTGTTCTTGTTCTTGGTCAGTAGCTTGATTCAGTAGACTTTTCACAGCTTCATTGACTTGGTTCCTCAAAGCCTTTGTTGCTGATCTTGTCAATGGACATTTCCTTATGATGGACAATGGATCTTCTGCTTATGGTTCTATGGCCTCATCATTCCCTCCCCCTTGAAGAGGTTATGACATCATAACTGATTGACCTACATCATAAGGAGCTAAATCAGAACCATTGAATGTTGGAGAAATGTTTAACTCACCTGGCAGCTCAAGCTTTTATGCGTTGTCGTTGATCTTCTCCAAGACTCGGAATGGTCCATCTCCTCTTGGTGTTAGCTTTGACTTCCTTTGATTGGGAAACCTTTCTTGCCTCACGTGTAGCCAGACCCAGTCTCCTAGTTCAAATATCACCTCCTTTCTTCCTTGGTTAGCTTTCTGACTATGCTTCTCGGTTTTCTTCTCTACATTCTCATTAATTCTTTGGTGTAGCTTCTTGACAAATTCTGCTTTTGCTTCTCCTTCTGTACTTGTATAGATCGCTTGAGGCAAAGGGGTAAGGTCTAAAGGAGCTAAAGGATTAAACTCATACACAACTTCAAAAGGAGAGTGGTTAGTAATAGAATGCTTAGCATGATTATAAGCAAATTCAATGAATGGCAAGCAAGACAACCAGTTCTTTATATTCTTACCAACCGTGGCTCTTAGGAGTGTTGAGAGAGTCCGGTTTACTACCTCAGTTTTTCTATCTGTTTGGGGATGACAAGTGGTGGAATAGAGCAGATTGGTGCCCAACTTCCTCCAAAGTACCTTCCAAAAGTGGCTCAAGAAATTTGTGTCCCTGTCTGAAACAATAGTTCTTGGAATTCCATGCAACTTGACCACTTCCTTAAAGAATAGATCAGCTATCTGCACATCATCATTTGTCTTGTTGCAAGCAATGAAATGAGCCATTTAAGAAAACCTATCAACAACTACAAAGATGGAATCCTTGTTGTTGATCTTGGGCAGTCCTAAAGAAAAATCCATTGAAATGTCCACCCATGGTGTGTTAGGAATTGGTAAAGGCATATATAAACTATGTGGATGTAACCTGGACTTGGCTTTTAGGCATGTGATGCACTTGGCACAGAGCCTTTCCACATCTCTTTCAAGTGTGGCCAAAAGAAATGCTCCTTCAAGACACTATAAGTCTTGTCTCTGCCAAAATGTCCCATCAAACCTCCTCCATGAGCTTCTCTAGTGATCAACTCCCTCATGAAACCTTGTGGAATGCACAACCTCCTTTCCTTAAACAAGAAGCCATCCTGCTGATAGATGATGTACCATCATCTGGTATCAGAGCCATGTTGATGATGTAGCCCCAAGGATGAAACTTGATGGATAGGTTGATGGAGGAACAAGCACTGGCTCTATAGCTCTATTACTTGACCGAGATGGATGGAATGAATGGATGAGATGAACAACTCACTTGTTCGATGGGCTGATTGACTCTCTCAATCTGTGGTTGAACAACTTATTTGAATCACACAAACAAGTTATGTAACATCCCGGTTTGTGGTATATACGGAAAGACTTAAAAGAATTAATTTAGCTACCTATGTCACCAAGTGCACTTACCTTTTTCGGTCACTTGCCTGAAAGAACTCCAGAGTTAAGCGTGCTTGGGCTGGAGTAGTCCCAGGATGGGTGACCTTCCGGGAAGTGACTCGTGGTAGCATGTGTGTGAGGACAAAACACATGGGAAAAGGTCATGGGGGTGATTGTAGGGTCAGTAAATTACTCGGTTGGTCCTACCAAAAATAACGCACCGACCGCCGGACAGGGGGGGCCCACGAGCCCGGAAGAGGGATGGGTGACTCACCGGTAGGGGCGGGCGGGGCGTTACAAGTGGTATCAGAGCCGAATCAGAGGATGCGTGTGGAGTCAGTGAGGGCTTACACCATCAAGGATAACGATCCTGGTGCGCAACGAGGGCGTTGCGCTCTGTGAGAGTGGGTGAATTGTAACATCCCGGTTTGTTGTATATACGGAAAGGCTTAAAAGAATTAATTTGGCTACCTATGTCACCAAGTGCACTTACCTTTTCCGGTCACTTGCCTGAAAGAACTCCAAAGTTAAGCGTGCTTGGGCTGGAGTAGTCCCAGGATGGGTGACCTTCCGGGAAGTGACTCGTGGTAGCATGTGTGTGAGGACAAAACACATGGGAAAAGGTTAGGGGGTGATTGTAGGGTCAGTAAATTAATCGGTTGGGCCTACGAAAAATAACGCACCGACCGTCGGACAGGGGTGGGGCCCACGAGCCCGGAAGAGGGATGGGTGACTCACCGGTAGGGGCGGACGGGGCGTTGCAAAGTGGTATCAGAGCCGAATCTGAGGATGCGTATGGAGTCAGTGAGGGCTTACACCATCAAGGATAACGATCCTGGTGCGCAACGAGGGCGTTGCGCTCTGTGAGAGTGGGTGAATTGTAACATCACGGTTTGTGGTATATACGGGGAAAGGCTTAAAAGAATTAATTTGGCTACCTATGTCACCAAGTGCACTTACCGTTTCCGGTCACTTGCTTGAAAGAACTCCAGAGTTAAGCGTGCTTGGGCTGAAGTAGTCCCAGGATGGGTGACCTTAGCATGTGTGTGAGGACAAAACACATGGGAAAAGGTCATGGGGGTGATTGTAAGGTCAGTAAATTACTCGGTTGGGCCTACCAAAAATAACGCATCGACCGTTGGATAGGGGTGGGGCCCACGAGCCCGGAAGAGGGATGGTGACTCACCGGTAGGGGCGGGCGGGGCGTTACAAGTGGTATCAGAGCCGAATCCGAGGATGCGTGTAGAGTCAGTGAGGGCTTACACCATCAAGGATAACGATCCTGGTGCACAACGAGGGCGTTGCGCTCTGTGAGAGTGGGTGAATTGTAACATCCCGGTTTGTGGTATATACGGAAAGGCTTAATAGAATTAATTTGGCTACCTATGTCACCAAGTGCACTTACCTTTTCCGGTCACTTGCCTGAAAGAACTCCAGAGTTAAACGTGCTTGGGCTGGAGTAGTCCCAGGATGGGTGACCTTCCGGGAAGTGACTCGTGGTAGCATGTGTGTGAGGACAAAACACATGGGAAAAGGTCAGGGGGTGATTGTAGGGTCAGTAAATTAATCAGTTGGGCCTACGAAAAATAACGCACCGACCGTCGGACAGGGGTGGGGCCCACGAGCCCGGAAGAGGGATGGGTGACTCACCGGTAGGGGCAGACGGGGCGTTACAAGTTAATCCAAGGTTTTCTAGAGAATGGGTGAATCACACACTTATTCAAGTGAAGGGAAAACTCTTAACAAAGACACTCTTTGAAATAAATTGAATAATACTTTTGATTGATTGAAAGGTATTCTTACAAGTGAATAATACAATGAGCCTTTATAGGACTCATGGCTAACGGTCATATTGACCTTGAACAAGAAAGAAATCGCAAAGTTAAAGGAAACTAGCCGTTAGGCTGATTTTGGTAAGGATCCAGACTCTTGATGGTTTATTTGTATTTGGATGGCTTTAGGGGATAAATGAGGATCTCTGGAACAACTTGGTAGGCAAAGAATTCACAGCTTGCATTCTTGGAAAGGAGTCGTTGGTGTTTGATCTCTTTCTGCCCCAAAAATGGTAAGTCTGACTTGTTGAAGTTATGGAGAATCTGGTGTGATCTTGTGCAGCTGGGGTCGTCTGGACTTGATGGAAAGTAGCTCAAAACGTTGTAGCTTTGATAGAAAAAGGTTTGGTGCTGAATTGACCTTCATGTGAATGCTTCCATATATGGCAAGTCTGTTGAGCTAGTTAGGATGCTATCTGCTGAGCTAGTTGTGATGCTACAGATGGTTAGTCCCTTTTCAATATCTTCTTCTTGTGTCATCCTTTGTAGATGATTCTTCTTAGTGGCATGCTGATGATGAGCTGAGTGTGTTTGCACAGTAGGTGTTGAGCTAGATGTCTTGACCTTGGTCTCCACTTGAGCTAAGATAAGCTCATATGCCTTGTTAGATCTTCTCGGCTCCAAGCTCTCTTCTCTGTGTGTTCTGATTCCTTCATTCATGGCTGATGTTGACTTGATCTCCATTTTAACTAGGCAAAGCTCACATGTCTCCTTAGCTCTGATTGACGTAGTGGTTGATTTAGTGGTTGAGTTAGTGAGCGCCTGATCTGGTATGATTATGATGACCTCATCATAAGCCAAGTACCAAATAGGGAGGGCCTAAGAATGAAGAGAAAACCGTTCTCTAATCCAGTCCAAGGTCTCCTACGAAACACGAGAAGAGAACATGGAAGTATTTTGAATATTAACCTCAAGACCAGACAAATTCTCAAATTGAGAGAGAACCATAAAGAAAACCGCAAGCGATTTTTCAGACCTGTCAAGGAAAATAAGAAGATCGTCCGCAAATAATAAATAAGTTAATTGCTGCCATAACAAAGAGAGGACAACCCGGGTGCCAATCAAAAATACCACCCTTCGCAGCGTTATTTAGCATGATTGAGAGGATATTCATTACCATAACAAAGAGAGAAGGAGAAAGAGGATCTCCTTGTCTCAAATCCGTCTTGCCTTTGAAAAAGCCAGAAGTAACACCGTTGATACTCATAGAGAAAGAGGGAGTACAAACACATGCACATATCCAAGAGATAAGATTTCCGGAATCAGATAAGCACTGAGCGCGGATAGAAGGAAGTCCCACCTAACATAGTCAAAAGCCTTTGATATATCGACTTTAAGGGTGATCTTTGGCGACAAACCAGGCCTATGGTAACCATTAAGTACCTCTGAAACCAAAAGGATATTCTCAAGGAGAAGCCTATCCTTGATGAACGCTGTTTGATTAGGAAAGATTAAGTCGAGAAGAGCCAATTTCAGGCGAGTTGAGATGACTTTGGTAATTACCTTATACAAAGTATTAAGGCAAAAAATAGGTCTATAATCTTATAGGAAAAGTGTTATCTTTATAATTTTGTATTTAGTTATTACATAGTTAAAAGCTAACAAAACTCATGAGCTTTATAAATAATACACAAGTGTATTGTATGAGGAGCTTAATCTAGTAAATCGGGTTTTCAAAGATTGGTTCGATTTAGATTGAGTTTATTTAAACTATTACAAAAAAATTTCAGCTTTGCGTACTCTCCGTCCAATTTTTCAATAATTCGCTAGACTCGGATCGACCGTGCGTATAACGTCTAATGCATTTCCGAGTAAAGTTCACACTTCAGGTCAAAACATGAGTGCTTAACATAATAAGGCACTTGTCTTAAAACTTTTACAGTAAAAGGCACTTTTCAGCACTAGGATACTTCTCCCACTGTACCATTTAATTTGAAGACCATTTTGTCCTCAAATTTCCTTGTCACGATCTTATGTGATTAAATAATACAAAAACTTATATTTTCATTAGGAGGGAATATATTGCCATTCACTTTCTCTCCACTCTTTCTTCTATTCTATTCGTTTCTCTCTCTTTGACCCTCTTTTATTTTTTTTATTTCTTCTATTTTATTTAACTCTCCTCACTCTCCTCTTTCATTTTTATCAAATTTTAAGCTTTTTATAATTAGAAAATATATATATTTTTGATACTATAACATATAACTTTTTTTCTCTATAATACAACACCCATTTTGATATATTTTTCAAATTTTGGATAAAACTTGTGGACATAAAACTTTACACCAAAACTTGTTCATAATACTTTGTCCTCTTTAAATAAATGTTCATTCTATAAAGTAATATGTTGTGGAAAAATATCATGATGATTATTTGTGTTCTCATTATGGTTTTTCTTTTTAATTTCGTGTTGTCATGAACGAGCATTATCTTGTGATATGCGGAGAGTGGATTTGCGAAAAACGCATATTTGAGAATTTATGGTAGACAAGCAACAAATGACGAGAATGGTACTTTTGAAAAAAAGTATAACCCTAAATTAGTAGGAGAGAAAAATTGTGGATGGATTAAAACAATATATAAAGATGGAAATGTGTCCACAATCAGGTGGAAGACATCTGTGTTTCTAGTGGACAATGAATATGTATCTATGGAAGGTGGGGTAATGTAGATGTATGCTTGCGAGGTGTGTCAATAAATATGTGTCCATTTAAATGTGTCCACAAATATATGATGGTCTAATAAAGATACAACCAAATAGAATAACTACAAATTATACGAATAAAAAGATTAGTTGAGTTAGTGTGATTGTCCATAAAAAGGTGTCCACAATTCAGTTTCAACATGTATGACTACGTGTCCACCATACGGTGTCCACAAATTGTGTGTACGTGTATGTCCACCTATAAATGCTAACATGAAATGTCCACAAGCAAATATTAAAATGGATGAAATGTTCACAACCAAACAAATATCAATCTAGTTGGTCTTCATCATTTGTGTCGACAACGTTCCATCTCTTTCATTTTGTCGAAGTATCCACGGATTTTTTCCAAAGATTTTGCACGAAAACATATGCTAGCAATTTACAAATGCGATGAAAGTATGAATACAATGCATGCCCATAAGACAAATACGATGGAAGCATGCAAGTCAAATAGTTTGCCAAAGGTATAATCTCGAATTATTTGACCAAGAAGCTTATTATTACCAAAGAAAACTTATACTAGTTTATTAGTTGCAATTTCCACAAATCTTCCATATTTGATGTTTTTTTATAAGTTTGATTTTTTGAAATCGGATAAATTCAATGTTTTTGGTTAAATCCAAATTTTTTTGGTTAATTCGAATAATTTGGCTTAAACTAGATATAATGTGGATTTAAAGTTTTATGGTGTTGAAATAATATATAATGTGGACACTTAAACTAGATATGTTCACATAATTTAGAGATTTATATTATTCAAAAATAAATTGAGAAAAAATATTAAAAAGAGGAGGCAATAAAAAAATACAATAAAAAAATATAGAAAGGAAAAGAAAAGGAAAGAGAGAATCAGCCAACAAAAAAAAAAAAAAAAAAAAAGAGAGAAATAGAGACGAAGGAAGGAAGAGAGACTTAATTGGAGGACTGATGTCTTCTCCCTTCCAAGAAGTACCTTGGTGTAGTAAAGTGCCTTTTTTTTGTTATTAGATTGTCTAAAAGTGCCTTTCTATGTAAATTTCTCTCAAAACATAGACAAGAGTCAATAGTATAGCAACACTATCCTAAACATTTGGTAAGAAAACAAAAACAAAAACTTTTGCTAAATTAAATAAACATGGACTTAATTCTTGAGTGCATAGGAATAATTAATATCGTTGATAAATGTATACTAAGAGCAGGTCCAACAAGGGTTTCTTAAGACCAGTATCTTAAAAAAAAATTATTAAAATAATGTGGGTCTCACGTGGGATCTATTTTTTTTTTTAAAAACCGTATACAAAGTCTCTTGTTTAAGAGACCGTTCCTTAGCCGATTTCACCACGTGTCGCGACGTGATTCGTCATCTTTTTTTTTTAATTTTTTTTTTTTTTAAATCTGTAAAAAAAAAAATAATAATAATAATAAAAAAAGAAATTAAGACACCCACAAGCGTCTCACCGCTGTGGGTGCTCTAAGTTGACTAGATTTGATACCAAAACAATAAGAGAAAAAGATCCATAAATCCAAAGAATAAACAATACAGGTCCCACATGAAAAAAGCGCGTGGGTTAGGCCCAGAAAATGAAACCCCAAACCGTGGCTTGACAGCGAACGCACCACCGTCCTTGTTAACGTGGCGCGCCTCCCGAACCAAAGAGAAGCACTTACGATCCAACTGTCAAAACCGTGTTCCCCTGCGTCATCTTCAAGCCTTTTAACTAAAGCTTCTTTTGTCCTTTTCCCCAAATCGTCCCCTTTCCACGAACATAATAAATAAGAAAATACTATTTTTATTATATCAAACAATAATTTAGACTGAATCATCAAATAGCTGCACTACACAGTACTCAAAGTCTCATACACTCAAGACTAAGTAATATAAAGGGCACGTGTCAGTCATAAGCCGTGGGACAGTTGTCGTTACCAGATACTCCGTGTCCCCCTTTTTAACATCTTATAAAAACAACAAATCTTCCTCTCTCTTTCTTTGTAACCAAAAAGCTCCACATCTGAACAAAAAGAAAGAAAGAGAAATTAAACCTCTTATCCAAAACCAAGAACTCTCTGTTTGCGTTTGCTCGATGAATCCATTTTCACTTCTTTCTCAGACTCATTCCTTTCGATTGAGGATAACAGATCTCTTGTTTCCGACAGTAGCGAGTGTTCACCGAAGCTAGCTTCGAGCTGTCCGAAGAAACGAGCAGGAAGAAAGAAGTTTCGTGAGACACGTCATCCGATTTACAGAGGTGTTCGTAAGAGAAACTCAGGGAAATGGGTTTGCGAAGTTAGGGAGCCTAATAAGAAATCGAGGATTTGGTTAGGGACTTTTCCGACCGTCGAAATGGCCGCTCGTGCTCACGACGTCGCCGCTTTAGCCCTCCGTGGTCTCTCCGCTTGTCTCAATTTCGCCGATTCGGCGTGCCATCTTCGGATTCCTGAGTCTACTTGCCCTAAAGAAATTCAGAAAGCCGCGGCTGAAGCCGCAATGGCGTTTCAAAACGACACGACTACGACTGGGACGACTACAGTGGAGGGAGTGAAAACGACGGCGGAGACGGTGGAGCAGTCGGTTGGAGAGACGATGGATCATAGCAGTGTGTTTTATATGGACGAAGAGGCGGTTTTTGGGATGCCGAGGTTTATTGAGAATATGGCGGAAGGGATGCTCTTGCCGCCGCCGGAAATAGGATGGAATCATAACGACTTGGACGGATATGCTGACGTGTCACTTTGGAATTTTTAGAGTAAATATTCTTTCTATTATTCATTATTTTTTGTTAAACTTTTAAAGAATTTTGGATTTATAGGATTGGTCCAAGTTGACTTACCTTAATTTTTATTGGTACGGAAAGAAAATGGAGTTATACTAGTCTTTTTTTTATATCAAATTGTCCATTCCCTTATATTATACTATCTTTTTTTTTTGTAACTGAAAATTTTAGAGATTTTTCTTGGTTTCCATGTAATATATTCACAATTAATGTTACCGAATAGGAGTATATTCGTGAAGTCTTAAAAGCTTATAAAATTACGCCTCTGTTTCTTCAAAGATAATGATTGTAGACTCTCTATGCTCATCGAAGAACATGAGCCGGAGACTGAAGAATCAAAATCCGATTACAAATAAGTTAAACAAGATGATATACTCAGATGGTCGCTTGTGTGAGGTTGGTTGTTAATCACTGATCAGACGAGACAACACACTTGCCTCTTTTATGTATGCTCATAGTTTATTCGGCTCAATTCTACAATTTTGTTTCTTTTGTCTTTATTGGAAAAATATTATATGATCGATTATGGTTTGGATTAGACCGAGATCATATCAATACTCCGAATATCTTATAATGTTTTTGTGCCAATAGTGTTACTTAATGTTAGATTCATATATATATTGTTGTTGTTGTTTTTTTTTTTTTTTTTTGAATAACCCAATGTATCCGGGCCCTCACCGAAGTGGGTCCCGACTAGCATACTGCATCCGCGCATTGGCGGCGACCGCATGTGGTCACTGGAAGCCGGCGATGCCCTAATGTAAATTCTCCAGTGGCCAGGAAAAATCGAACCTGAGTGGCGACCGCATGTGGTCATATATGTTGTTGTTGTTGTTGGCAGATCTAGTTAACGGGGTTTTTTTACGTTTGTCTTTACAATGGTGAGCTTTATGGATGTTGCTAACCAAATTCTATTTGCACCGTACTGTTTAATCTAGAAAGTAATCGCAGTATATATGCCATTCTTATCATCTTTTTCCACTAAGGTGTTGTTCGTTTGGTGAGTTGGACACAGCATCTGGACGCAGCGTTTGGATGAGGCATCTAGATGCAATATCCAAATGATGTTCGTTTGTGTTTTTGTTTCATGCGTCTAGAAACTATAGCTGGATGTCTGTATCTGGACGCAGTTCGTGTAAAATGACCAAAAACCCCAAATTTTGTGTGAATGTTATATTTATCTTTAAAATACTATTTTATCATTAAAATGCTATTTTATTTTTAAAATGTAATATTTTATCTTTTAAAAGTATTATATTTTAATTTTAAAAATATTATTGCTTATTTTTATCTTTAAAATATTATATTTACCCATTTATTATTTAAAAAATGCTATTTTAATACATTGATTTAAAATACTATATTTGTTAAACTATATTATATATATATATATAACTTTCATATTTTAATAATTTTCATCTCATCAATACAATCATTTGATAATATAAAAATACTAGACTCATAATATTTATACTACAAAAGAAAGTGAAGGTTTTAAACATGACTAAAAACTACAAATTTAGTTCGGATTAAAATAAATATAGCAAAAAACAAAGAAGGTGGATCTCTTTGTCAATGGAGTGAAGACAAAATGAGTTGTAACGAGAAAAACAAAAATTTTTGAGTTCCACCAATTTTCTCCAAACCATTCTTCAACACCAGCACGGTTGACTCCATATTCATTTTTTCTGGACAAAACATCACCTTCAAGTCAACACAGAAACAAACCAAACAAAAGTCAAAATCCAAAGAGCAAAGCTATATAAACAATAAGATGATCAAGTACGGATGATGATCATGTAAACAATCAAAACACCAATACGGAAGAACTACTATAGAACTAACCTTTTGAAAGAAACAAGTCTAATATGGAAGTTGATGTCCTCTCCCTATCTTTTCTGTGATAACATCACGTAGAGCCTCCATTGGTCTATCACCAGTTGGTACATATGGAGTATATTCAATGTTATCTTCTTCATCATCTCCTACGACTTGATCACCATGATGTTCATACTCATCCATCGCTTCCCAATGAGCAAAATCACGGTCTTCATAATGTGAATCTCGAATAAAATTGTGAAGTGCCATAGTTGCTGTCACAATCTTCACCCACTTTCTCAGCTCGTACTTAGGATGTTTCCTATCTAAAATCCTCCATTTCGCTTTCCAAACACCAAATGTTCTCTCTATCAATGAACGCAAACTAGCATGTCTGCGATTAAACAATTCTCTAGTGCTAGTTGGTGGTCCTCCCCTCACAAACTGATCAAGATGATACCTAGTACTACGATGAGGGCCTAGATAACCGGTTCTAGTGGGGTAGCCTGAGTCAACTAGATAATATTTACCGTTTGGTGGATGAGGGAAAAAAGGTTCTTGTGTAGCACAATGTGTTAACACCTTTGTGTTGTGTGCTCTCCCAGGAACTCCAACAAATGCGTAAATGAATTTCATACTGAAATTACATATCGCAAGAACATGTAGGAACCGTTTAGTTGATCCTGATGTAATTCACAGATTCATATCAACCTAAACATACAGATCTAGGTTCTCTTGATTAGAAACATTAGATGATCTCACCTTTTACCTGTTTGTTGCAGCGGAAGGAATAGAACAGGTCAGAGATCAGAAAAATGCACCGAGGGATGAATCCTCCAAAGGTTCACACACGCGATCACAGAAAACGGCTGCTAGACCGAGCTGGTGGGAGGCGCAGGGAGAGGAGATTTTCGGCGCTGGGTATTAGGGTTGGGAGAAAGAGATTTGGCTTTTAGTTTATTAAAGCCTTCTCTTTCCCTTTTGGGCTTATGGGCCCAAAACACCAATCTGATTAAATCTCATTTAATCAGACCCATTAATCTTTCTCTCTTAGTACGACAAATGCCTGGCACTTTTGTCGTACTTCCGCTAAGCCGTTCCAACACATATTCCTGTTAGCTTAAGCGTGTGACCCATATGGGATCATATAATAAAGGCAATAAGTCCAAGACTTATAGATCATGAGCGGACTCTAGCAAGCCATCATGATCCCCAGTATTATATGACTTATGTCTGATCTTTGACATACTCTTACTTTCTAGAGACAGTACCGAGATTACTGGACACAATTCCAACAATCTCCCACTTGTACTGGAATCTCTCTGTATTCATAATCCTTTTGTCTCAATATCTCGATTAGTCATAAGGCAAGATTGGTGTCATCCTTATAAAGCCTAATCTTGTTCATCGGACTCTGATTTGATACTGACAATCCAAACGACTCGGGAAAGTCCGTTTGAGCATGGCCATGCATTTTCCAGTATTCAAATCTCCGATTGGCCTAGAGATATTCACTCCATTTATATTGGAGGGACAAATCCCGTCTTGTTCCATCACTGTAAACTACTCATTTCATAATGTACCCAAACAAGGTCCTTATAACTATCGCAGAACGATAGCGTTAGACAATGATCAAAGTACATCAGTCCATGGGCAGTCACATGCATGTGAACTCAGGTCTAAGGACTATACTCTATAGTCGTAGTAAGAATCTCTTATGACACAGATATAAATATCCTGAAGAGTTCTTATAAGCGGGTCTTGTCCGGTCGTATGTTCCCAACATACACCTATGTACTGACTTTGATGCCGCGCATCTATGACACACTGAGACTTTGTCATAAGTCACGTACCAATCCAGTCTCACACGGTTGTTGGTGTTCCAGTTTCAACAACCTTCGACTAGGGACAGGATGATATAAAACATTTATCAAATATAGGGTCTCATGATCAAGCTAAATGACTTTGATGACTCAAGATCAAGTCACTTACTTCGATGACCTATAAAATGCTTCATATCATTTTGGAACGATTATTTCATCACAGTTAAAATAATCTTGAAATAATAATTTCATTAAAACATAAAATAATGTTTTACAAGAACATATCAAATAACTAAAATAAAGCTCACAAAACTCCCACTCAAATTTAGATTACATTTCAATGTTTCTAATGCCTACAGCTTCAGTCAGGAACTCGAGCTTAGGCCTTGGGAGTGGCTTTGTCAACGGATCAGCGACATTATCATCTGTCGGAACTCGGCTGATCTTGACTTCCTTTCTATTAACGATGTCACGTATCAAGTGAAATCTTCTTTGAACATGCTTGGATTTCTGGTGTGATCTTGGTTCCTTTGCCTGAGCTATAGCACCATTGTTGTCACAAAACAGTGCCAGAGGCTCAGCCGCATCTGGTATCACACCTAGTTCCATAATGAACTTTCGTATCCAAACAGCTTCCTTCGCTGCTTCTGAGGCGGCGATATATTCAGCTTCTGTAGTGGAATCAGCAACGGTGTCCTGCTTGGAGCTTCTCCAACTTACTGCACCGCCATTCAGACAAAAGACATAACCGGACTGTGACCGGAAATCATCTGTGTCTGTCTGGAAACTTGCGTCCGTGAATCCACTGACTTTAAGCACATCACTTCCACCGTACACCAAGAACTTATCCTTAGTATGTCTTAGATACTTCAAGATATTCTTTACGGCAATCCAATGGTTTTCACCTGGATTTGACTGGTATCTACTCGTCATGCTCAATGCATAAGCAACATCAGGACGAGTACAGATCATGGCATACATGACAGATCCTATTGCTGATGCATAAGGAATATTCTTCATGCGCTCAAGCTCAGCAGCCGACGTAGGGCTCTGCTTCTTGCTTAGCGTTGTGCCATGCACCATTGGCGTGAAGCCCTTCTTGGAATCTTTCATGCTGAATCTTTGTAGGACTTTGTCAATGTATGAGTCTTGACACAAGCCTATCAGCCTCTTAGGTCTATCCCGATAGATCCTAATTCCAAGAACGTATGCGGCTTCACCCATGTCTTTCATGGAAAAACAACTTCCAAGCCAGTCCTTTACAGACTTCAGCATTGGAACGTCGTTTCCGAGAAGCAGTATGTCATCGACATACAGAATAAGAAACACTATCTTGCTCCCACTAGTTTTCTTATACACGCATTGTTCTTCTTCGTTTCTGATGAAGTCAAATTGCTTGATCGCTTCATCAAAACGAAGATTCCAGCTCCTCGATGCTTGCTTCAATCCATAAATGGATTTATGAAGCTTGCATACTTTCCCAGCATTCTTCGGATCTATGTAACCGTCAGGTTGTGTCATATACACATCCTCTTCCAGAATACCATTCAGGAAGGCGGTTTTCACGTCCATCTGCCAAATTTCATAATCATGAAAAGCTGCAGTTGCTAGTAGAATCCGAATAGATTTCATCATAGCCACTGGTGAATAGGTTTCATCGTAATCCACACCGTGAACTTGTCTGAAACCTTTTGCCACCAACCTGGCTTTATAAATCTGGACATTTCCATCCACGTCAATCTTCTTCTTGAAGATCCATTTGCACTCGATGGCTTTTACACCAGCGGGTAAGTCAACCAACGAAAACACTTGGTTGACCGACATGGAGTCCATTTCGGAATCAGTGGCCTTGCGCCACTTGGAGGAATCTGGGCCCATCATGGCTTGATTGAAGTTCGATGGTTCATCACCATCTATGATCAGAAGATCATGACAGTCAGTCACGAGGAACCCTTGATATCTCTCGGGTTCGTGACGGATCCTCCCGGATCTTCGAACTTCAGGTACCACAGGTTCAGGCTCTACAATTTCTTGTAGGTCCTCCTGCTGCTCTTCCTCATTAGGTTGAGCAGTATCCTGTTCATCTTGAATTTCTTCAAGCAGTACCTTACTCCCACTGTCTTTCTTAGAGAGAAATTCCCTCTCAAGAAAGTTACAATCCCGGGCAACAAAAATCTTGTTCTCGGAACGTAGATAGAAGTAATAAGCCTTGGTTTCCCGTGGATAACCAATGAAATAGCATTTGTCAGATTTTGGTGTAAGCTTGTCTGAGATTAATCTTTTGACATAGGCTTCACAACCCCAAATTCTGAGATAAGACAGCACTGGAGCTTCTCCAGTCCATAATTCATATGGTGTCTTTGCTACTGCTTTTGATGGCGCTCTGTTTAGAGTGAACACTGCTGTTAGCAGAGCATATCCCCAAAGGGATATTGGAAGGTCTGTGTGACTCATCATAGATCGAACCATATCCAATAAGGTCCGATTTCTCCTCTCAGACACACCATTCCATTGAGGTGTTCCAGGAGGAGTGAGTTGGGATACGATCCCACACTCTCTCAGATGATCACTGAATTCCTGGCTTAAGTATTCTCCTCCTCGGTCGGACCGAAGAGCCTTAATGCTTTTGCCAAGTTGGTTCTGTACTTCATTTTGGAATTCTCTGAACTTCTCAAAAGATTCAGACTTATGTTTCATTAAATAAACATATCCATACCTACTGAAATCATCAGTGAAGGTAATGAAGTACTGATAGTTTCCTCTTGCATTTGTGGACATTGGGCCACACACATCAGTGTGTATCAGGCCCAATAAGTCACTGGCCCTCTCGTTAGGTTTATTAAAGGGGGCCCGTGTCATTTTGCCCATCATGCAGGATTCGCATTTCTCACATGACTCAAAGTCAAATGAGCCAAGAAGTCCATTCGAATGGAGCCTCTTGATGCGTTTCTCGCTGATGTGCCCTAAACGACAATGCCATAGAAACGTTCGGTTTTCCTCATTAGGTTTAAACCGTTTTGTATTAATGTTATATATTGGCGCGGATTGATCGAGTATGTAAAGCCCATTCGAAAGAGGGGCAGAACCATAGAACAAATTGTTGCGATTGAAGGAACATAATTTATTCTTAACTGAAAAATCATAACCTTCCAAATCCAACAAAGAAATTGAAATAATATTTCTGCTTATAGCAGGTACAAAATAACAATTATTCAGTTCTAAAATCAATCCCGAAGGTAAAGACAACAAGTATGTTCCTACAGCTAGTGCTGAAACTTTCGCTCCATTCCCAACTCGTAGCTCCACTTGTCCTTGCTTCAGCCTTCTACTGTTGCTGAGTGCCTGCATATTAGTACAAATATGAGCCCCACAACCAGTATCCATGACCCATGAGGTATTATCAGAAGTAGTTGTGTTAACTTCTATAACAAAAATACCTGATGAAGAAGTCTCGAAAGTCTTCTTCTTCAATTCCTTTAGACCTTCCTGGAATTTCTTACAATCTCTTCTCCAATGCCCCAGTTCTTTGCAGAACCTGCACATGTCAGTAGGCCCAGCCTTGGACTTGGGCTTGGGCTTTGGCGTGTCCTTGTCCGCGACTTGGACAGCCTTGGCCGCTCCCTTATCCTTAGCAGAGGATTTCTTAAACCCCTTGCCCTTTTGCACCATAAGCACATTGGGGTCCTTGGCGGTTTTCCTCAAGTTGGGCTCTGCAGTCTTGAGCATTCCGTGAAGCTCAGGTAGTGTCTTACTCAAGCCATGCATGTTAAAGTTCAGAATGAACTGATCATAGCTTGCAGGTAAAGACTGCAGAATGATGTCGCAGGCAAGTTCCTGGCTGATTGGGCAGTCGAGTTTCTGAAGATGATCGAGATAACCCATCATCTTCAAGACATGAGGACTCACTGCCGCATTCGCAGCCAACTTACAGTCCAAGAGGTTCTTAACTGTCTGGAACCTCTCAGTCCTAGCCTGCTCCTGAAAAAGCGATTTCAGGCTTGCCATTATCTCGATGGGAGACAATACACTTTCGAACTGTTTTTGCAGCTCAGGAGTCATTGTCACCAACATCAGGCAATAGACATCATTTTCATCTGACGAATGCTTTTCCCAAGCATTGTGCAGAGTCCTGGCAGCATTGGCAAGAGGCCTCTCGGGGAGGGGATCACGAAGGACATAATCCTTCTTCTCCTGCTTGAGGACCAGCCTCAAGTTCCTTGACCATGTCAGGAAGTTCGTTCCAGTCAGCTTCTCCTTCTCGAGAACAGACCGGATCGAAAATGTGTTTTGTGTGCTTGTAGTAGTCATATCTGAAATATATAAATAAAAGGTTATTAGTTATTATGTTCAAAATGACTAATCTCGTATTAAACTTTAATATGATTAATCACGCATTATATTCAATAACATCTGTTACCCTCAATAGAATATAATGATTCCAAGATCCACATATAACTAAGATTAAAGTGGGCCACTGGCCGTCACCCAACCTTAGCTTATATCGGTAAGCCCTATATCGGCTAATTATATCCGTGATATAACTCTTGGTTGTGAATCTGGGCCCGAGGCCCAATCCACTCTGATGTCTCAAGGCCCGGGACTCCCGATGGCCTAGTCAAGAAAACCGGACTATACAGTCATGTAATCATTAATGTCTGGGACTCCCAATGACATTTATGAATCACAAACCGTCTTACCCACGCAAAAGCAGACATCCTCACACTGTAAGGCCATGAATGCAATTGAATGGGCTTTGACAGCTGACATAGCCTGGACAAGACATCCAACGCTTGATATTATTTGAGGTTCGTAGGTTTATTAAAAAAAAATTCATTCCCAAAATAGAAGATTACTATTTCGGGAAACTTTCCATTTTTGGAAACCTACTATTTTTGGAAACTTTCTAAAATTGGAAACTTTCTAAAAACGGAAACTTTCTAACTTTAGAAATTTCTTAAAATCCAAAACCCGCAAATTCAGAAATTTCTATTTTAAGAAACTTTCTAATTTCAAAATCTCGGAAACTTTAATTTAAAATCGACTTTATAATTTTATAAAATAAATTTTAAATTGATCTGAAGAAAGACTCAAATAATTGGCCCAATTGTTTTAACTTCTTGGCCCGAGGCCCAAGAATTGGTCCATGTCCAAGACATGACCCAATTGTCCAATTATTTGACATAACCGGTCTGGTTCATTAAAACTGGTCTAACCAAGTTTTAATTACTACGATGACCACAATTGTCAACCGGTTATTTACTAAACCGGAATTTCTCAATTTATTTGGTCCAACCAAATCAAATTAGAAAATCCTGGTTTAGGCACAAAATCCAATAATTCTTTCGACATTGGATTTCTTATCCCGGTTTAACCAGATTTAATAAAATTATTAAAATCTGTTTATTAAACCAGAACGAATCAATTTTAATTAAAATTTTAAACCGAGCCTTGAACCGAACCGAATTGGTCACGAACCAAACCGAGTTGGTCGTGACCTAGTTTCCTTCCCAAGAAACTATCGTCCAGCCGCTCAGCCGCGAGCCAATCGATCCGAGATCGAGGCGATGTTCAGCTGCGGTCGGGACGATCCATCGGGACGTTCGGGACGGGACGATGCTTGGCCGAGACGCGACGATCGGGACGAGCCGGACGAGATCACGGACGCGATCGCCAAGCGATCGTGGTCGATCTTTCTCGCACGTCAAGCAAGCATCGGGACAGTCGGACGAGATGCGATCGGGACGATCGATCGGCCCATCTCTCGCGATCATTCGCGATCCATCCGACCATCCGACCCAACCGGCCATCTCTCGGCCGTGATAACCAACCGGCCAAGCCGGTCGATCTCTCCTTGGCCGATCGCAAGAACACGAGTCATATAGCTCGGTTTTGCGATTCATATGTTTGTTCAGGATTCAAATCAGTTTCTTAAGTGTTTTTCTTATCAGTAATGGATTCAAAACACTTCTAAACAGATTAAACAACCTAAACATGAATCTAAAACAAGAAATCCTAAGAACCAATGGCTCTGATACCACTGTAGGAACCGTTTAGTTGATCCTGATGTAATTCACAGATTCATATCAACCTAAACATACAGATCTAGGTTCTCTTGATTAGAAACATTAGATGATCTCACCTTTTACCTGTTTGTTGCAGCGGAAAGGATAGAACAGGTCAGAGATCAGAAAAATGCACCGAGGGATGAATCCTCCAAAGGTTCACACACGCGATCACAGAAAACGGCTGCTAGACCGAGCTGGTGGGAGGCGCAGGGAGAGGAGATTTTCGGCGCTGGGTATTAGGGTTGGGAGAAAGAGATTTGGCTTTTAGTTTATTAAAGCCTTCTCTTTCCCTTTTGGGCTTATGGGCCCAAAACACCAATCTGATTAAATCTCATTTAATCAGACCCATTAATCTTTCTCTCTTAGTACGACAAATGCCTGGCACTTTTGTCGTACTTCCGCTAAGCCGTTCCAACACATATTCCTGTTAGCTTAAGCGTGATCTCTATAAACATCGTTACACTCTCTTCAAGATAGACATGACATGATTCTTCAAGTTTATACCCAGCTAGCTTCTGACATAAGCTCATAAATGTACCTTGGTTCATACGCAAGATATCAAAGCATTGTTTCTCAGACTCGAACATAAATCGTTGTACACGGCGCCAACCTCCACCTCGATTTGTCCTTTGCATCTCTCTATCCGGGTTGACTCCATAAAGATCTAGTACTACTGCATACATATTTTCTTCTTCATCTAATATCAAATCCATGTCATCATCCTCCGTTAGTAACTTGAATGTATCCTGCACGACCAGTAAACAACAAAGTAAAAGAAGATTAAGAATACATAACAAAAAGATTCAACTTCAACCTGAACATAGAAGAATAATTGCACAACAATATTCAGTTCCAGAACAAAAAGGATTAATGTAATAAATTAAGATTCATAACGTAACGTAAACAACGTAACGTAAACAACAACAACAACAACGTAACTCAATAACATAAGATTCAAAGACAGCCTAATAAAGATTCAAAGGGTGCTCATTATGTATCAAACTCTAACTTTCACCAGTCTCAACAAACTCTAAATTTCACCAGTTTCTGCTTTCACAAGTCTCAAACTCTAAGTAAAGAACTTTGTTCTCATCATCTTCGTAACTTAAGAATGTCTGGCGATTGGTAGGATCTTCCTTGAGATGTTTGATCGCCGCCTTGTATAGTGGAGACCACATTCTTATATCTGATAGTGAATGTAAAACCTGCATAGCCTTAAGCTGACTGCAACAAATGTCTGGATGTCTTTCTATGAGCTGATTCTTGTTGAAAAGTAGCTCATCACGTGATTTAATGCTGTCTCTGATTACTTCTGCTACAGCTTGTCCTGCACGCCTTTTCCGATTAGGCCTTGGGACAGTGGAGGCTGATGGAGCATTTGAGCCTGAAGGAGCATTAGAAGCTGAGGGACCATTTGTATCATGCACAGGAGGAGGAATATGTCTTGGTTCAGATGCAGCATCATCATCCCCTGGCATTATGTTGTCTAAATGATTTTCACCTTGCTGAGCACTCCAACCTTCAGCTCCACTAATATGAATCGAACCAAAGAGTTGTTCCATTAAATCTATGTTTGCAATTGGCTTATCTTTTATCTTTCTTGCTCCAGGCCATTCCTAAAATCAAAAACAAACTTGAATACATAACAAAAACAAAACTATGAAGCATGAAACACAAAGAAGGAAGCAGATTTTAAACTAACCTTACAACGCTCATCTGATGTGAGATGGGAGGCGGACTGGCCGAAGGCGCTCTCAGCTAAGTCAGTGGATGGTCGAAGGTGGTCTTTTGAACACTTAGAACAATCGAAACAAGAAAGCAAGAAGCGAAGAGATCTAGCTCTCTAGAGGGGCAGCCACGCAATAGAGAGAGAGAGATCGCAAACCTTTAGGTTTTTCTTAACTTAAAACTTACTTGAGTTTATTGAAAACAAAGAGTGGCTTTAAATAGCCAAATTAATAGGGTTACGAGACATAAGAAAGGGCCATAAATAGGCCTGGTCGAAATTACAAAAATAGAAAACAAGAAAGAAGGTTGGACGGGCCATATTTTCCTCTCTTGAAGCGGGCCTTGGTTTACCTCATTAAAAACCTTAGTGGGAAAACCCAATTGGGACAAAACCACACTTAAGGGAAAAAGAGTATAAACCAATGCCCAAGGAGATGTTGCTTGTACTCCTGGTCGCCATACATAAGTCTGAATCCCACTAAGTCCGTGAGCTTCCAAATAAGGCAGGTCCAGCAACCTTCGGATTTGAACTTGCATATCTTCTTGGTCCTAGCTGGTATTGGCGTGATTCCAACCCTCATGCATTCCCTGATGAATAAAAAATCCATAACAAGTTCCTTTACTCCATGATTCATCCTGGTTCGTTATGAGCACTCCAAAATGTGCAAGTCGGTATTTATCGTGTTCCCTGAAAATCACCTGTCTTGAAACGGGCATAACTTCTTCATAGAAAATGGCATTGATGTTATTCAACTTCGTGAAGATTCCTTGATGAGTCAGGTTTCCAGAACAGGTTGAGTTGCAGCTTGATTCCTCTTGGTACATTCGCAATCCTCTCTTGACTGCACCTATATCCGCAGACAGGGCTAACTGGATAGCTTCTAGACATCCTCCTAGTTGATCTCGAACCCAAGCTGATTCCGTCTGACCAAACTCTTCCAAATAGCATACTTTATGATTAATATAAAGTCTGGCATGATTGGCTTGAACCAACTCTTCTATGGACATCTTCCAGGACACGGTTAGGGCTCCGGGAGGTCGGTTGTCGACCGTCTCCAAATGGGATCGTCCCAATTGGGTTCTGGAACGATCATCACTCCTTAAACATGTTGTTGGCTTATAAATTCTTGATACCACGTCATTGGGTCGGGCAGAACATGCATTGGCCTTCTGAACCTCCCCAGGTATGCTCTGTGGGGTCGGGAACAGCTCGGTCAGCCTCACGGTCGAGGCTGGTACGTACCGCTCGTTCGGGCCAGGTCTGGAGGATCCAATGTACTCATCATACCCTCTCTCTTGAAGAGGATTCGACTTCGAATCTGCATAACATGCACCAATAGAAAGCAAGTTAGCCTTCATGCGGTTTTGTGAGCTCACGGCCTTACCTTGAGGAACGGGTGGCCGGCTGGTGCAAGGAGTTTCTATGCGTGTTCCGTTGGGTTGGAAACTCAGTATCACGCCTTTTTCTTGGCCTGGGTTCCATGGAAAACTCTTTGGGTCATGATCTCCATTGGCTTTAGTCGTATCACTCTTTGGGTCAGCCGGTTTCTTCAGTTTCTCGCCTCAGGTCCGTTGGTTCGTGCGGTCCATTGGACCCTTGTTCATTCATGCGCCCTGCTCAAAACCTTTGACCAATTCCAAGTGCAATAAAGCAGTGTTTGATTCTTTATAATCAGATAGAAGAGAAATGGGTTGGGATACTTGAACCTTGGTCAAGGCGGTCGAGGGTCGTGGTCGAGAAATGGGCGAGCGTGGCACTTCTTTCCGATTCGCCTCTTTGGTTCCAACATCTAGTTGTGGTCTCAAATCATGTTCTGATCTGACTAACACTCTCAGTCTGGTTTGGGTCGTGATCTCCATTGGCTTTAGTCGGATCACTTTCTGGTTCGACCGGTTCCTTCAGTTTCTCGGTCTCGCTTCCGGTCTGTTGACATGTGTGGTCCATTGGACCCTATATCTTTCCTGCATCTTGTTCAACACTTTTGACCAATCCCAAGTGCATTAAAACATTTTTTGATTCATTATAATCAGATGGAAAAGATTTGGGTTGGGACACTTTAACCTTTGGCCGAGGCGGTTCGGGCATTGGAACTCTGGTCGAGGCGGTCGAAGGGCGTGGATGGCCCGGGGCCTTTGATCTTGGCATGATATATTGCTCGTATACAAGTCTTTTCAGATACTTCCACGTCCTTTCTGGTTCCCTGAGTTGTCTCCGTATCTTCTCCTCGAGCTGCCACCAAGCATAGGCGTCTCCGGTCAGGGTTTGGATCGCATACACGGCCTGTTCATTCCTAGGGATGTTGTAATCCCAAAAGTAATCTTCTAGGCCGTCTTTCCACTGATAGTAGTCTTCCGTACCTGAGAAAGATATTAGTTGTGAGTCTAAGACAAAAAAAATCATTTTGAAATTTATTGGGTGTCGAATGTCTTAGTCTGGAGGATTGATGAGGCTGGTATTGGTCAAGTGGCTCGGGATCCATTTCGTTCACAGCATGGTCGTCTCCATAGTGGTTCAGGTCATGACCATGATCTGGTCGACCTTTCTTTACTCGACCATGTCGAGATGGGTCGGACAGTCGCTCCAGGCGGTCGAGCGTCGCGTTGAGGCCTTGTACCGCGACCATGAGCTGGTCCCTGAAGGAATTTCTAGCAGATCCTAATCCAATTAGGCAATCCTGGTCTGAATTCCAAGCCTAGGATCTAAGGTTCATGTAATTGAATCTATGGGATCTCAGATTTACCTGGTGATTAGCAGCGGAAGATTTGCAGATAATCGAGATCACGAAGCATCTCAAACGCTGTGCCTCTACTGGTATCCACACGCACACAAACTGAACAGGAGGGATGCTAGTGCCTGTAAGAGATCTAATCTCTAGAGAGGTTTCTTGTCTAGTTATGGTGGCTGTGAATTAGGTTAAAAACGAGTTTAGGTCGACCATATATCTTATATATGTCGGCTTAAACCACAACGGAATTAACCAACGATTAAACCGTATTAATCTGGTTAATCCGCGAGTTGTGTCGACCGACACACTCTCTGTGTCGATCGACACGGCCCCAGAATTTCGATACCGAATGCATATCAAATATGCATTCACTAGATCATTACATTAATGATCAACCTCGTCTTTGACGTCCGGTTTGCTTAGGTGTGTGACCCTGTAGGATCATATAACACTCGCAATGAGTTCTAAACTCAATGATCATAAGTGGCTTCTAGCAAAGCATTATGACTACCTAGTATTATATGATTGTCTCATCTCGACAATGCGACTTTCACTTAGAGTAAGTACAATAGATTTCAGGACATTCCCAACAATCTCTCACTTGTACTGGAATCATCTATTCCTTTAATCCCTTTGTAGCGATATCTCAATCTAGCATAAGGCAAGAACTGTGTCATCCTTATTAAGCCAGATCACGTTTATCGAATCCCGATTTGTACTGATGAAAAACAAACGACTGACAATCACCTCGTTTGAGCGCAGCCACGCATTTCCAGTATCAAATCTTCGATAGGCCCTGAGATATTTAACTCCTGTTATATAGGAGGTACAAATCCCATCTTGTTCCATCCATGTCTCTTTTATATCTCATGATATGCCTAATCAGTGTCTTTATAATCACCAGTTACGGCTGACGTTTGACAAAGTCAAGACGAACCAATCCATATGAGAGAGGACATGATGAACTCAGGTCTTAGGACTACACTCTTTGGTCGTAATGAGAAACTCTTATGACACTCATATAACATCTTGTAGAGTTCTCATTAACGGGTCATGTCCGATCATGTGTTCTCTAACACATATCTATGTGATTGACTTTAATACTCTTATTAATGACTCCATGAAACATAGTCATCAGTCACCTCACATACTAGTCTCACGTGGTTGTTAATGTCCCATTTTAACAACCTCGACCAGGGACCAACATAATCCATGACAATCTTTGTTTATAGGGTTTCATGATCAAGTCACATACTTGATGACCTATGACATTGCCATGAATTATTTCGGGACTATTATTTAATAACACAATTAAATAATGCTGAAACAATTTCATTAAAATAACATAACCAAATTATGTTTTACGAACATCATGTCATAACTAAAACCAAATATAACTCCCACTGAAAACAAGATCACATCTTAAGAAATCTAATGCCTACAGCAGCAGTGTGAAACTCATGCTTAGGCCTTGGGAGGGGCTTGGTCAGTGGATCAGCAACATTCTCATCCGTCGGGACTCTGCTGATCTTCACATCTCCTCTATTCATAATATCACGGATAAGGTGATATCTCCTTTCTATGTGTTTGGATTTCTGGTGTGATATAGGTTCCTTTGCTTGTGCAATGGCTCCATTGTTGTCACAATACAAAGCCACTGGCTCAGAAATACTAGGAATCACACCAAGTTCAGTGATGAACTTCTTGATCCAAACGGCCTCCTTTGCCGCTTCAGAAGCAGCGAGGTACTCAGCTTCAGTTGTGGAATCTGCTACAGTGTCCTGCTTGGAACCCTTCCAGCTGACTACACCGCCATTCAGGCAGAAGATGTAACCAGATTGCGATCGGAAATCATCTTTGTTTGTCTGAAAACTTGCGTTTGTGTAACCACTTACTACCAGCTCATCACTTCCTCCATACACCAAGAATTTATCCTTAGTATTTCTCAAATACTTCAGAATATTCTTGACTGTTGTCCAGTGACTTTCACCTGGATCCGATTGGTATCTACTCGTCATGCTTAAAGCACAAGCAACATCTGGACGAGTACAGAGCATGGCATACATGATGGATCCCAACGCCGAGGCATAGGGAATCCGACTCATGCGTTCTCGCTCAGCAGGTGTCTCTGGACACTGCTTCTTGCTGAGAGTTATGCCATAAGACATTGGTATGAAGCCCTTCTTGGAATCTTGCATTCTGAACCTGTGTAAGACTTTATCGATATAAGTGTCTTGACACAGTCCAATCAACTTGTTTAATCTATCTCTATAGATTCTAATTCCAAGAATATACGCGGCTTCTCCCATGTCTTTCATTGAAAAACAACTTCCGAGCCAAGTCTTAACAGACTGTAACAACGGAACGTCATTTCCGAGAAGAAGTATGTCATCTACATACAACACGAGAAATGCAACTGCGCTCCCACTAGTCTTCTTGTAAACACATGGTTCCTCTTCATTCCTGATGAAGTCAAACTTTTTGACTGCTTCATCAAAACGAAGATTCCAACTCCAAGATGCTTGCTTCAATCCATAAATGGATCGATGAAGCTTGCATACTTTCCTAGATGCATTTGGATCGATGAAACCTTCGGGCTGTGTCATGTACACATCCTCTTCCAGAATTCCATTAAGGAAAGCTGTTTTCACATCCATCTGCCAGATCTCATAGCCATAATGAGCGGCTGTTGCTAGGAGAATCCGAATGGATTTAAGCATGGCA